>PVJC01021663.1:0-28004 GCA_004026665.1 Murina feae
TGGGGGGGACCCAGGCCTGCAGGGGAGTGCAGTTGGGGGGGACCCAGGCCTGCAGGGGAGGGCAGTTGGGGGGGACCCAGGCCTGCAGGGGAGGGCAGTTGGGGGGGACCCAGGCCTACAGGGGAGGACAGTTGGGGGGGACCATCCTGGCAGGGGGTGGGCAGTTAGGGGCAATCAGGCTGGCACAGGAGCAGTTAGGCATTGATCAGGCTGGCAGGGGAGTGGTTAGGGACAATCAGCAGGTATGAGGTCGGGAGCCAGCAGTCCTGGACTGCCCGTTTAGGCCCGATCCCACCGGTCCATCCCTCAAGAGGTCCCAAATTGGAAAGGGTGCAGGTTGGGCTGAGGGACACCACCCCCACCCCCCACTCCCACTCCATGCATGAATTTTGTGCACCAGGCCTCTAGTTTTAAATAAATGTGATTCCAATGGATAAACTAAGTCCTCTACTGCTTAACAGATTTATACTGAGTTCAAGTGCTCTGAGTCTGTAACCTACTCAATCTGTCCAGCAATATTATAGCTGTTGCTTAATAACAGTGGTCAAACTAACCTTACAATGAAATTTGAACCAGAAAAAAATATCTAACTATGGCTATTTCTGCTAACACAGAGTTAGGCATCCAGATAAAAAGCTTTGGACAGTACTCACAGGTACCATCTTTTCATGTGACCTGAGTGAACACAGCTCAGAGATGCAAGGCTCTTGCCATAACATCTCCCCAAGAAACAGGGTTTATATGCTAAATAGCAAAACACATGACTCAGCTTAAAGAGAAAGTTAAGTGTTTAAAATGTGGCGGGGAGGGGAGGGCATTATGTAATACTTGAAAGTGAAAATTTAAGACTTTCCGCCCATGATAAAACTGTAATTAATCTTATTTAACTGTTTCCTCTAATGACAACCATTTTAATTAGCTTTTAATAAACTGGCAGCCACAACATATAGTTTTAAAAAGCAAAGTAAAATTATAGTCTAGGACACATTTAAGGCGAAGAGATCCATCAACACAGATGAAAGGTTACAATATATCCCCTCATACTGAAAGACCACCACGGTAATTAAGTGTGCTGAATAGACAGCTGTTAGGGCTAACCAGTAGGTGTGCTCACCACCAATAGCATTGGGTTGTTCTTTGAAATCCCAAGTAGTATCTGTGATCTGTTTTCCAGAAAATTTGCAAGTCTCAGAATAACAAAAGCAATTCAAGAGGTGTGTATTCTATAGCTCTACTAGCTGTAAAGCCTCTATCAAATGTGCAACTTAGCTTCTACCACTGCAAGGAGCTTTCTGTTTTAAAATTTTAATACACACATTTTCTTTTCTTTTTTTTTAAATATATTTTATTGATTTTTTACAGAGAGGAAGGGAGAGGGATAAAGAAACATCGATGAAAGAGAAACATCAATCAGCTGCCTCCTGCACACCTCCTACTGGGGATGTGCCCACAACCAAGGTACATGCCCTTGACCGTAATTGAACCTGGGACCTTTCAGTCCACAGGCTGACGATCTATCCAGTGAGCCAAACCAGTTAGGGCCACACATTTTCTTATAGCTGATCATGACACAACACTCCTCTTGAGAAGGCTGCCTTATGCTTAGGAAAATGAACATTCATGTAGAGAAAGTAAAATTAATATATGAAAAACTGATTCACATACAAGACAAAGTATCTGCAAATGAGATGCACTAAACAGAAGCTTAATATTCATTTCTATTTATTTCATACTACATTATGAAAATCAGGGAGTAAATCACAAAATTAACTCAGACCAAATGAATATCATAGGCACTAATTTTAGAAAAGAAGAGCTGAGCATAATTAGTTCCTTTGTTACCCAGAGAATGGGGGAAGAAATTGGGTCTACCTCAAAAAAAGTTTACATATATTTATCTGAAAGAGAGAAAAGATTAAGTGCTGTTTTTTAAAATGAATTTTAAATTAACAACACTTAAAATTTAAAAAACTACATATACTCAGAATATTGTAAATATTCTATCCTATAAAAAAATACATAATTTTGTAACCTGGCCAACAATCTGATGCCTCCAAACCCCTCTGCCAAGCAGCAGAGTTACTTAGCCAAGATAGTCTTACTTGTACACTTTTGTCAGAGTAAAGCTTTCATACCAGGAAATATTTTTTTTTCTGGTGTATTGGTCATTGCCAGAAGTGGACCCATCGAACCCACCGTTGCTAAGGAGTTAAGCATCTGAGATTTAATTTAACAGTTTCGGCTTTATTAAGCTGTCACAGAGCAGCCCCACTTTGATAACAGTAGCTGCTCCAATTATGGCGTGGTTTAGGGTTGACAAGTGTAATGATTCATTCGTGGCACATGAGAAGCAATAAAAGGTTGTTTTGCATTACAGCTTTAAAAATGTGGGCACTTTTTTCATTTAATTTGTCACTTAGCTTTTGCTAAGAGGACATTTAAATTGCAGTAAAAGGCAAATGGGGCTTTTAGTTTAAATGTAATCCCCATATTTAAATGATCTGTAATGGCGCAGTGTTGGAGTGGGAACACTATTGTCTCACAGTGGGTCCTGATGGTGACATGTGACATTTGTATTCAAGTCCTGTATTATCCATGTGGCTAAAGGGCTTCCAATTTCATTTCACAGCCAGAAGCCTGCAGAAAACACCAATTAACTTGCAGATCCCATTTGCCGACAAAACTCAGCCTCTTCTCAATGTCTGGCATCTGGCAGTGCTCAGCATTTAATTCCAGAGCAGAGCCTTGAAGCAATGTGAGCCCAGTGCAGGGGCACAAAGTCAAATTCCCCCATTTTATTAAGAACCAAAATCCTTTCCTTTTGTAGTCCAGAAGCAACTTTTAGTTCATTTTTTGGTGAATGAATATTAAGATGTGATAGCTATTGTTCTAAGTAGGATTCTTCAGAGAACTCAGACCCCATTAAAACAGCAGGTGACCTCTGCTCACCACCAAGAACACATAAGAGAATTTATAGCAGTCTAGTAATTATTTGGGGGGTGGGGTGTGATAAAAGAAAACATAGGACAAGAAGATGTACTCTTCATCCTGGACTGAAACCAAACTTGAATAGAGCCTGGTTCATAATTAGAAGGTCATTATTGGGTATAACTAGAATCAGCTCATGGAAACTTGCACCCGATGAGAATTTATAGTTTTGATTAAAGGTTGAGGTACATAATTTTCAAAAACAATTTAGAAAAGTAAGATGTGACTAATGGATTAAATGTGAACTATACAAGTTTTGGCTATATCACTTGTATTTATTTAATAACCAAAAAAATTAGTTGGTATTTTCTTACTACCGTATTTTCTGGCATATAAGATGACTTTTTAACCCAGGAAAATCTTCTCAAAAGTTGGGGGTCGTCTTATAGGGCGGGTGCTCAAACTTCCGAGCCAGACTGGAAAATCTGCAGTCACCGCATACAGTGTGGGGAGCTCAAAAACGGCCGCACTCCATTCATTTCAATGGAGACAGCAAGTGTCTCCAGTTGGCTCCTTTTTGTGTCGCATACGACCTCCATTCGGACTTTTTAATCTAGGAAAAATCTTCTCAAAAGTTGGGGGTCGTCTTATACGCCGGAAAATATGGTAGTTATTTGTAATTCTAAGCTTCTCTAAGTACTAAATTTATTCATTTAATATTAATCCAATTTAAATTTTATTCATTTAATATTAATCCAATAATGTTTTCTTAAATGATTCCCTTCATTATAGTTTTTTTAATGCTAGTCCTTTTTATCACCATAAACCAACTACTGAATTCAACATTTACTGTAACAAAATTGAGGATGGTTTACTTAGGAAACTCAAACACTCAGTATTCTATAAAAATAGTTGTTTAAACCATGCATTATACCTATGTTTTCTAACCACTACAGCATGCTCCCAAACATCCCTCCAATACACTGAAACTATCTAACTGACATTACAGATTAATTGGGGGGAAAAGGCCATTGCCTTTATTCTTTCAGGTCCCCAAGGAAAATACCAAGATTAAATTGACATTTACCAAGAGTTGCCATCCACAATCAAGTTCCTGAACACACATCCTATTAATAGGAAGAAAACTTGCATGTCAAATTCTTTACCAACTTGTTGTATAACCCTATGTCACACAATGTCATCTTATGGAAGTCTCCTAACCTCCTCAGAATTTAGTTTCTTTATCTGTAAAAGAGTTAATCTCAAAAGTCCATTCCAATTACTATGACCATGTAGCATCTTCATCAGCAAGTTTCACTTGGTCTAGAACAGATATGGGATCAATTAGCAGGCTGTGTTTCCCATCATTAGGCAAGATGAAGACAGGTATAAAGATGTGACGAGTTTTATTACTCAACTGCATTTACACTAGGATATTTTAGTAAATATACCTAGAACTTAAAATTAATACAAACACGATAAAGTACTGGTTAAAAATTCCATTTGCCACATAGATTTCTTAATAGAAAGACAAAATAATAAGTAAATTATTAATTCCTTAGCAATGAGCATTAGGTAACAAGAGTCATCCCCCAACATTGCCCAGTGAATACGACAGTTGTTTCTCATTTTTTTCAACCACCTGCTGTATTAGTCTCTTTACCACTAAGGATTTGGAAAGCAATAAAAATTAGAGTTTGCTCTATATTTTTCATTCTTATGATTAGTTCATTTTAATCTATAACAGTCAAAATATAACATGAATGTTCAAACTATTTTTGATATTTTTAATGTAGGCAAAAGGGAAAAACAGTCAAATTTTAGCTGAATTGATCACAATATTACTCTGGAAACCAGAAACTAACTTTTATACAAAATACTTATTTCAAAGTAATAGTTTTTCAAATATTTAAAGGCTGATTTCTATGCTCACTTTCCTTAAGATCAGACAGTTCCCTCCAAACCCTGCCAAGATTGTTTCCTGCAAAGTTCTTATTCTCCCTATCTTCTATCCAGAATATAATGGCAACAAGTTCATATAGGAGTAGCGCTCTCTCTTTAGCAATACACTGATCATGCTGTTTAAACACTCAACATAGTCTTCATCCATATAACTCAATGACAATCTGTCAGGAAACTTATATTTACCCAGTTCATCCCAGAGCTGCCTATATTTGTCAGTCATCGCAGTGCCTTGTTGCCTCCAAAGTGACAGACGAGGATCAGCCATGAATTGCTCTGTTATCAAGGTCAACATGCGGGCCCCATTAGAGTCCCTCATCTTCAGCATCTCCCGAACCTAGTGGGGAAAAAACAACAACAAACTTTTTTTAAAATGTTCAAAAACAAACAGAGACAGATCACTTTTCCTGGGATGGGGGCAGTAATTCTCGACACCAACTCTCTTAAGCAAACAAAAGTTGTTAAAACTGGTTTCTACCCTAAATGATAATTGAATCAAAGAACTGACTCTTAGTTTTTCTATATTGTTTTAGAATCCACACAAGGAAAGAAATTTGACTAACTTCCAATGCAAAAAGAAAAACTGCTAGCTTCCAGAAAACCAGTATCAAAACCAAGAAGACAAATCATTTGGCATCTTTCAGGCTCTCCAGTTGATTGATTGCACTTCCCAACAGAAGAGGTGAGCCTAAAAAGCAAGCTACTTAGAACTCTTCAGGGATCTTCTGAATTGATCTAATGATGTTTATAATAGCATCTGTCCTGCAGAGTTTTTAGAAACAGTTTTATTAAGATAATATTCACATACATACAATTCATCAATTTAAATTGTGCAATTCAGTGGTTTTCAGTACATTCAGAAAGTTGTGTAACTCTTCAGCTTTTGAGGTAAATTAGTAA
Source organism: Murina feae (assembly GCA_004026665.1). Classification (NCBI taxonomy): domain Eukaryota; kingdom Metazoa; phylum Chordata; class Mammalia; order Chiroptera; family Vespertilionidae; genus Murina; species Murina feae. Next base: position 5,791 of record PVJC01021663.1, read on the forward strand.
TTTCAGTAAGTTCTCTCTCACCAAAGTTCTCTGGCATAAAGAGCAGTATCATATTCACTTTGATGGGATTGTTTTTGCAATGGTAAAAGGAAAGTGAACAGGGCTATAGGTTCAAGAACTCTTTTGGCTCTAAATGAGCAATCCACGAAGCAGAATCATGACCAGGACCCTTGGAAGTTCTGTCTCTCACACTGGAACTTCGGGCTCTGTCCATTACCCTTGTGCTACATTTCCAAAATAAAAGGAAGAAAAGAAACACAAGGCTAACAGGAAACCCTAAATGAATCTATCCTTTCCAAAAGTGCACAGCTATGCATTCAACAAGACTCACAGCAATTCTCTCTATAGGAAATTCCTAGAGTAAGGTCATAAACATTGAAAAAGGAGAAGTGGATCCTTTGATTCAAGATTCTCTTTGTGAACAAATTAGAGGATCACATTAGAGGAACAAATGAGGAGGAAATGGCAGAGCTTCAATAAAACATTGAAACCTCCGGATCAATACATCCTGCCTCAGGCTGGTACCCTGACTAGTGATGGACTCCCCTCATAGGTTCTAGAATTTGAGCACTTCTACAGTAAACCACAAGGATTGTGCTTCCAGGAAGGTTATTTCCGTAATCTTAAAAGGAGTTTGTTACTAATATGGAAGCACTAAAAATTCATGAAAAGATGAAGGTTGGAAGAAAGAGAAGGACTTGCCATTTATTATGCATCATACTTAAAAGTTTTTTACATTTATACTTACCATTTAATCTTTATAACAATCATATAAAGTAGGCCAGATTATAATCCCCATTTTATGAATTATAAAACCAAATTAAAGTACAAAGGGTTAAAGAGGTCACATATATGGTAACAAAATCAGAACCCAGATCTATCTTAACTCTACCGAATACTAAAAGTTATGCCATTCCCAAAATTAGAAGTTGATGTTACTTCGTATGGCATATGTAATATATACATCATATAGAGATAAAAACTACTAATGAAGGTCAGTCTAACACCTCTTTCACATTGCTTCTACTAGGCCACAGTGTACTCTGCTGGCATGAGACTATGAAATACTTCCAGTGTGTCTAAATATATTAAAACTTTAATAGTTACCACTATATCAAGTTTGATTTAATGTTTACTTTCCGGATAAACTTCTAACCTATTACTCACCTAGAAATAGCAATGAAAATAAGCACTAGTAAGCATATAAACCAGTACTATTAACCAACATGTCAGTACTACATCGATAGCGTAGTGGTAATTAATTTTCAGACTGTTGACTCCGAGGCATTAAAGGAGTTTGAAGTGCCTATGAGTTACTAAAGATGAGTAAATCATGTGTGGAATAGTTTTAGAGTTGAGTATATTTTTTAATCTAATCATCAGAAAATTGGCAATCTCTATATGGTATATACTGCAAGGGTGGAGAACCTTTTTTCTGCCAAGGGCCATTTGGATATTTGTAACATGATTCTCAGGCCATTACAAAATTATCAGCTTAAAAATTAGCCTGTTATATCTTGTCAAACATTTAATTAACTTACCCCTAATGCCTTGGCAGGGCCAGACCAAATGATTTTGTGGGCCTTATACAGCCCATGGGCTGAAAGTTCCCCACCCCTGGTATATGGTATAAGTCTTTATTAAGAGAATATGATGGCCCTAACCGGTTTGGCTCAGTGGATAGAGCGTTGACTTGTGAACCAAGAGGTCTCAGGTTCGATTCCAGTCAAGGACATATACCTTGGTTGCGGGCACATCCCCGGTGGGAGGTGTGCAGGAGGCAGCTGATCGATGTTTCTCTCTCATCAATGTTTCTAACTTTCCATCCCTCTCCCTTCCTCTCTGTAAAAAAATCAATAAAATATTATTTTTTTTTAAAAAGAGAAAGAATATAATGAACACACTATTTTTTGGCCATAACTGGTAACAGAGTTTACTCTAATCCTTCTGAACTGAAAGACATCTTTTAATTATTATGACTATTAGAAAGATTATTTAACAAAAGTATCAATGTACAATTATCTGTTCCCTTAAAGCCAATCTGAATATAATATCAGTAATGATGGCTGTAACTCCAATGAAAAAACAATGATTTAATATGATTAAAAAAGCATTTCATCCAATATTTAGATTTGTGTTGTGGTACTAAAAGTTCTTATAAAACAACGGGTACAGCTTCTGCTCACACAGAACTTACAACAAAGCTAACTTTGTTTTTTAGGTCATCAGATTTTGGTGACAAAAATTAACATTAACCAAGGCCCTAATACGTGTTAGACACCCATTATCATTTAACACTATGATCACAACTTGAGGAGATATGCTACTATTAGCTAATTTTGCAGATGAGAAAACCGACTTTAAAAACTTCCTAAGTTTCATCCACTTAATAAGATTTAGAACTTAGGTCTAAACCCTGGTCTATATGACTTCAAAGTCTATGCTCTTAAAACAAATTTAAAGATACTGACATTATTAAACTAAAAATATAAAGTACATTTTAAGGGTTATATTCAAGTTACTGGGGAAATTAATTAGAAAAAACGGCATTTTAAATACCATTAAGATATTTATTTTGGCTTTAGTATGGGAATGTTTTTTCAAAATTGTATAAATTGTCACAATTTTATTAATAGAAACAGTGAGAGAAAAAAGGGTTCCGCATCTTATCTAAGGACATCTAAGCAAATTAATACTTGTGTTAGAACCTAGAAGTTTCTGATTGATTAACTTAGAATGTATTCTTAAAAAAAAATTCAAAAGACAAGTCTTTACACTATTGTAAACATGATCATATAAAGATACTGCTGTATTTGTATGTATTTAGAATATTTCTTTAAAAATAAACAATCATACCTTTGCAAAGAGCAAATTAAGCTGCTTCCCTGATCCGTGGTACCCGCCCTGGGAAAGGAACAGTTTAACCTGTTCTTGAACCTGCTCTTCATCTAAGTGCCAGCAGTTTTCATCATCTATACTAGCACCTGCTGTTGGATCAGGAGCACCTAGAAATAAAAAGAAAAAATAACACATATGCTAGATAAAGGCTGTGCTAAAAGGGCTCTGATAATAAACTTGAAAAGAATTAAAATTATGTACTCTTTGCCTAAACACTTTTTAATTCAATCTCAAGTCAATTACACATACAAATTTATGACTTAAAATAAATACAAGAGGCATTCTTGTATTTCCTGGATTTTCCTAATTTATGCTAAGCCAAAATGCAGATTACTTTAGAACTGAAATATTCACATTTTTTAAGATCAGAGACTCTAACTTTGGAGATGAGTTTACAAGTTCTTTAAAGAATAAAAAAGTCACAAAAGTGTCTCATTGTAAATACGTGATGTTTATAAACCTCTACTGTGTACGACATGTTGAGAAAATGTTTTTCAAAGACTTAGAAAAACATGAAACCAACTAAATTCAGCAGAGTATTTCTCTCTTTACTATATTAATTCAAGAAGCCTTCACCATTATCTGCTGCTGTATAAACTACATGCTGACAAAACTGAAGATTAAAAAGGGAAATCAAGCCACATGGGAACAGGCAGTGCAGCTGTTGTACTAAACCAGGTTGTAGTATCACCTTGCCAAACTGTGTAAATATTTTATTGCTGAAGTACACACAAAAGATAATAGCTATGTAATAAGCTCTGTATGTAGACTACCTTAGAAATTAAAAATCACCCACATATTTAGGCCGATGAAAATTGTTTCATTATTTATTAATAAAAGAAAATAAAATGGTAGTCAAGGCCTAACATTCTTAATACAAATTAATTTAAATGTAAAATCCTTTCATTAATAAAGGTTCATCCCTTAAAAAGATACATTTGTAGTTACTGTTTCCTATTACTTTTATTTTCTTCTAATGATCTAATGCAGATTCAGTTGGCCAAGGAAATAATCACTAACATCTGCCTAGAACCAGCATCCATTAGTCCTGAGGAATAAGACAATAGGTCTGTAAACCACCCTGAGAAGGTGTGCTTTCATTCATCTGTTCAGCCAGCATATATATACTGAGTGCCCGCTGCTAGATTTGGGAATGGAATGGTTTACAAAATATAAAAAATTCCTATCCTCATAGAATTTGCCACCTAGTTCAATGGCTTTCAAATTCTTTTTAACTAAGATTCATATTAAGAAATACAATTTATTTCATATCAATACACCTATGTATCTGGGTGCTTATTTGATCACATCTATTAATTTGAAGTATAGTATGATGAAAAAATACTCTTACTATAAGTCAAGAGGTCTGGTATTTTCTATTCCAGTTCCTTTTTGTAAAGATCTTGTCATAATTTTAAAAAGTGATTTCATAATCCCTAATGGGTTGCAACTCACTATATAAGAAACACTTTTTAGTGTATGAGGTAAATATCAATCTAATAATCACACATACAGATATATAATAACTAGTATCCCGGTGCATGGATTTGTGCACATTGAAAATAAATTAATTAGAAGGTGGCTGACAGGGCAGAACTAAGCAAGACGAGTGCACACTCCCTGGAGCCAACCTCCTGTGGTCCCTCCCTGGCCAGCAAGCAGCACCTGGGGCAGCACATGGGGTCCCTTGACCTGGCCTGTGGGGAAAGAGGCCCAAACCAGCTCTCTGACATCCCCCAAGGGGTCCCTGATTGTGAGAGGGCAGTTCTCAGGTGACACACCCTGGAATCGGGTTCCCTCCTCTCTGGTTCCGGGTGTGTCACCTGAGAACAGCCACTGCCAAGTCATCACAACTCAGCAGCTCCTGTATTGAACATCTGGGTCTGCATATGAGACTAAGAGCTCCTGCAGAGATCTCAGGTGGGAAGGGATGTGGTATGTAGAGTAAATAAAAGATAGGTCATGTCCATGCAACAACAAAGTAAAGGACGAGGGAAAAAGCAATACAAGACAACCCTAGAGAAGAGAAGGGCCAGACCCTGAGAACCCTGGAAAGTGATCTCAGTTTTCCCCCCTTAGAGTAATGAATGGGAATTCATGACAATGTTATCCAAACTGGAAAAATGGAATACTCTAGATGTTTGGCCCTGATGTACATCAATTTCAATATTTGTACCATGAAAAATTAAGCAGCCATAAAAATTAACGTGAAGATTCTCTATGTACTACAAAGGAAAGATATCCAACATACACTATTGATTGGGAAAAAATAACAAGATGAAGAAAACTATATACAGTGTACCATTATTTTATTTTATTTTATTTTTTTAGTTCAATTCTTTATAGTTTAAAGTATTACATATGTCACCTTTTTCTCCCATTGACCTCTCCCCAGCCATTCCCACCATCTTTTTAATAAACAATAAAGTTTTAAAAACAGCTTGTGTGTTAATATTTTCTTACATATGCATAAAATATCTTGAAAGAATGTTTAGGATGAGTAACATAGTTTCATGAGGAAAGGAGGCTCTTCACTATACTTTCAGATTCTGGAACCATGTGAATATATTTATGTATCTCTAAAGTGTGAATGATTGGGAAGGAAAAATATATGAGAACAGTGAGGATGACATTTTGATGCTCTGTACACAGGATGAAGTGGCGCTTGAAAAACAGCAGTGAGAGCAGAAATGGAGAACTAAATAGGACAATCCATAGGACTTGATGAAGAAATGGATATGTGAGGTATGGGAGATCAAGGGTTGAGAGACATATGGGTTTTCAGATTAAACAACTGGACAAGACATTGTAAACTCACTGACACACAGACCATTGGAGCAGAATCAGGTTTTGGGGTAGGAAGGGTAGTGTTTAGGTCATGAGTTCTCATTTAGGTGTGGTGAATTTGAAGTACCTTTTAAATAGTCAAGAGAGAGGATAAAATATCAACAGGGAGACACGGTGGTAGGTAGTATGGGATAAAAAGAGCATCTAACACAAAGCCCAACATTTAAAGGCTGGGAAAGAGAATCAGCAAGGATGGCGATGGGAATGTGTGGTCTATTAAGAGCAGGAGAGATTGCTCTTTTGGAAGGCAGAGAAAGCTATTCCAAGTAGGTACTAGGTAGAAATTTAAGCCCCCAGAGAGCAACGACTTTATCTACCTTGCTCACTACTGCTTCCTAATACCTAGCCAGTGCTTGTCACTGTCAGGCAATCAAGTATTGAGAAGAAGAAGGGGAAAGAGGGAGGGAGGAAGGCATGCATATGACTCCTATCAAAAAGGAACCACTGCTAGTGTCCTCAAACACATTACTTCACTATTTCACTTTCTCTTCATAATGTGTGCCGGAGATGAGCATAGATTATGATCCCTGTTCTAGAGAGGATAAACAGGTTAGGAGTTATGACATCCTCAGCCACAATGCCAAATCCAGTCTTACTCTCTCCCCTGGGGAAGAATATACCCCAGAACCTTGGAGCTAAAGTTTGAATCCAGGAGGCATCAAGGCAAGGATTATGAGCTATAAATTAAAGATAAATTTAAGGAATGACACTGAGATGTTTGTAGGCATCTGCTAGCATGATTCTCTTGTACAGGAAGATTTAAGGATACAACAATGATGTGAGGAGTTTACTGGGGCTACATCTGTATCAGCCAATTGCCTAGATTCTAGGAAAAGACAGACAGAAACACAGAGACAGGCAGACACGTGCATTCATCAGAAGAGACTTCCCAAACTAATACAGAGTCTCAACTTTTATATTTTAGCTCTTCCCAATATCTTCCTAAAATCTTGGGATATCTGCCATGGCCCTTCTTATCCACTTCTTAGAGAAAACTCTGACAAGGTCCTGATTATGCATTCCTCACTGTTCCCTCTGTTTTCTACCCTCAAAATGGTTATTTCCCCCAATTTTTTATGATTTTTAAGTTGTTTTCTATTGAAAACTGCAGGCACAGACCTACAAGGACTCCTACCTCAGAAGGACATGGATGGAGGCTGACTGTCCTATGGTGTGAGAGAGTTGTGATACTCTTCGCTTCTTGGGTCAGAGCTCTATGAGGCTTGAGATTTCTGTTTGCCACAGAAATATCCCGATATTTTAAGTAGATTTTAATTTGGTTTGGAGAAAATCCTAGGATTCTTCTTGGCTTGAAGTGGCAAATGGATTAACATTCAGATACTCTCCTAAACTTCAGGATATACTCAATTCTTATATTTTTCATACTAAGAAAGAGAAGTACTAGGAATAATAATCAGGAATCACTTTTATTTGACTTGAATTACACAATGAATTTTTCCTTAAAATCTAATAGGTTTTAAAACATTATCATATTTCTTAAATATATGACAGATTTAAAATGCCTTTAATGAATCATTTAATTTACATGTATACAGATTTTTATTCTTGTCCAGCTTGAAAGACATCTAACAGCAAATGTCTAAATACATGAAGTTATGTTTCTCAAGTTCTTAAGGAAATCAAGCTGTGGTATTTATTGGGGGGCTGTGAATCAGTATTAGAATTAACATTTTTTTTTCTTTATATTCAGAGAGGAAGGGAGGAGAGACAGTAACATCAATGATGAGAGTGAATCATTAATCAGCTACCTCCTGTATACCCCACCCTGGGAATCAAGCCTACAACCCAGGCATGTGCCCTGACCAGGAATCAAACCGTGACTTCCTGGTTCATAGGTCTACGCTCAACCACTGAGCCACACCTCAGCCACAATGGCTAAACTTAATTTACTTCTTGAGCAAATGGGGGAGGGAGGAGGCAACGAAGAGGAAAAATGGCCCATAGACAAAATTTTATTGCAAATAAGCTAATAAGTCTCCACACAGGTTGGGAGGATGTGTGCGGTTCCTAATCCTAGATTAGAACTGAGAAGTCTTCAATTCTAGGCTCAGTTTAGAAAAACCATGTCCTCCAAAAAATCACTTAAGCTCCTTAGGTCTTCATCTCCTCAACCTTAAAATTTATAATGTAGGGATAAAAATTAACTAGATAATAAAAATTAGAACGCTCATGTGGCTCTGTAGAAAACATCCTCACTTAGCCATTGCAATGCAAGCAAAGATAACTAGTTGATATAAACTTACTATAAGTATAACTCAACATTTTAAGAGTAAGACATGTATAATATATATTATAGACCAGAAAATTAAATGTCTACAATGATGATCCCCTTAAAATACAAAATTCATTTATTAAACTTCAATGATAGAGTTTAATCAAATCCTAATGTCTTGATTACATGCATTAAAGTGTTACCTAAGCCTTGTATAAAATGCAAATTTGCAAAACTTATTTGTACTTGTTAATGGCCGTCTGTTATCAAAGACAAACCTCTCAGCATTTAGTTTTGAAAAAGGCATGCTGAGAGAAACATCATTCATGTATATATACATTTGCTCTTAGATAGTCCCCCAGTTGGGCAGGAACCAGAATCTGTGTATGGAAATTAAATGGTCCATGTAAAGTGTTTTAAAACCTATCATATTTTTACTCTTATATATAATTATAAATGCTATAACTTTTTATAACTGTATAATTAATCTTTGTGAGCATTTTATTACCAAAGCTTAATTCGTCAAAGTTTCAAGCCTTCAGGGAAAGTGAAATCATCTGTCGAAGAAAGTGAAACAGTTTAACTGTCTGTCATTCCCAACTGGGGAGTGTGGATCTGACTTACCCTCCCTACCGTGGTTATATAATACCACAGGAGGCAAACAAAGGAGAAATCATAGTCTTGAAGAACCACTGTCAAATCTTTAGCTTCCCCTATCTGCTACTTAATTTAGTTTGATTTATCCCAATATCAAAACTCCCTTTCCCCTGCAGTTCTCAAAATTAAGTGTATATGAAAATTCTTGAGGCACACTGTGAAGAATACCTCAGACCTACTGGATTGGAATTTTTGCCAGGATAAAAATAGGGGGTAAGAGTGGGGGAACAATTCTATATTTGGAGAGAATGTTAGCCGTGGTGGCACATTCTTTGTATTGAAAAGTATTCAGGGTCCTAAAGCATCAGAGGCCTCTCAGTGTACTATATATGAAGCACATTAGGGACACACTGAATGAGTTATGTCTCATGTCACAAAAATAGTAGGTTCTAAGCACTAGGAAACATCAAATCATTCTGCAAATTTTAAACTGAGATATTAAGACAGGTTCACAACTGGCTTGTGCTATGTTTGGTATGTGGCATTATCCATAGATGTTGTTTCTAGTGGGAACTTAATGCTTTCTCTTCTCTTCTTACTCTTCTGGGAAGCAAATTCAAAGAAGTGCACGGCTTTTAGTTTACATCTTCCTCTTAACTGTGACCTAACGGCTTTAGTAACTCTACTGTCCAAATAATGCTGTAACTATTTACATGTATGTAGCATTGTTCTTTTGTGTTAAAATTAAATTGTCAAGTTCAGTCTATATAGGCAGAATACAGGCAGCAGATGTCTGCACTGCATAAGTGATGAATTAAGCCTCTTTTGAGGGACCTATAGAAGAATATCATTTCTTACTATTGTATGCTTGCTGTTAAAACTAGGAAATATAAAAGTCTGTGGTTTACAAGGCACCAGTACACCTCTTACTAGCTGAAGGCAAAGTCCTGACATAACCAATGGCACCAAGAAGAAGGCACGGCAGCAAACTTCAAGTGATTCAGACTCAAAAAAGCCTTTTTTTTTTAGAGAGGACAACAGCACCAAATAAATAAAAACACTTGAGAAAATATTTAAATTTTATTCTTAATTAAATCCTCATTTCAAAGTAGTGACTAATTTGAATTTATAGTTTCGTGGTAGCTGAAACAGACAGATCCTTCATCACCTTCTATTCTCAATGGTCAGTCCATGTAATTTTATTGCCATGATACAGTGTGATATCCTCTCCAGAAGCCGTTAGAGGACAACCTGATTTCTTTATCATGGAGGCTAATGACTTAGGGAGTCCTGGCATGTGCCAGGCTCTGCTCCCTAAACAAGCCACCTTCCCTTCAGCTAAAAGCCAAGGAAGGAAAGAAGTAGCACTGTAATCAGCATATATCTCAGAGAACTCAAATAGGCCTGTCAGGTTTTATAGCTCCTCCTCTATTATTTTCCTCTCATCTGGTTGTATTATTCGTCTTTTATTATCATCTAATTTACTTCAGAAGTTCAATAATATACTTATTCACGTACAGAAATAATCATGTTATTTTTATAAAGATAAAGAGCAATAAAGTATTCGTACATTCTCCAATGCTCATTTAAAAATGCAGAGTATAAACAGAGTGCATAACAGGTAAATCATGTTCTATTAATTAGCTAATAAATGTATTAACAATTACTTGGTACATAAATATAAATATTTAAAAGAAATGTTCTCAGGAAGTCTCAATTTTACATAATCCAAATCTTCAAATTTATTAAAAAGATATCTACAAGTTTTCAAACTTCAAGAATGGGTTGTTCAGATTATTTTAAAAGATGGTTTTAAAAAGTGGTTCATGTATATCTTCCTCAATTATCTATTACTGCCTATGAAGACTCATGCTAATTATCATATCACAATAATGCTGGTAAGAGCTACTCATATTTACTTCTTTAACCTTCCTGACCTTATGAAATAGGCACTCTTTATTGTCCATGTTGTACAAATAAGAAAATTGAGACCCGAAGAGATTTAGTTACTTATCCCCAGGATTTTAACTTAGGCTAACTTCCAAAGTTCTTACACACTCTGAATAGTCCTACAGTGGCAGGTTCAAGAAACCCATGTGTAAGCTCATCCAGCCAACATAGAGATACTTAGGGTCAGTAAAAGGAGAGAGCAGCTGGTAGCAATCCTTTATAAATTATGAAAGTTGGGGCAATATCAGAGATGACTACATGATATAAGGAAAGGCAAGATTTGGAGGTGAAAAGAAAAGGAGGAAGACTATTGGGCTATCTCTGCATTACCCTAGCAAATTCCTCTTGAGTAGGAGATGTAATTCCTCCAAATTAAGAGTTAACCCTACCAGACCTGAAACCCTGAACCTAACTGTCCCCTATACCTGGGCTCCTGAGCATTAAAGAGAAAAAACCAACATGATATAGAAAAATGTTAGTTACATGCAAACAAGTGGTTAGAATAAGATGGAACTTGGAGACACTGTAGAAAATAGGTCTACTTTTCATCTAGCGCCAATATTCCATCTTTGTGTGCAGCAGATTCAGAAATTACCGAAAAATTGGTACAGCGGTCTGGTAGTCTAAGATTATTTCTCTTTTGGTAAATAAAATATATTTTTCATGTGAAGGAAAAAATATCACCTGTATATGATTGTATAGTCCATCAATTAAAAAAAAATCCACATTTAAATTATACTATGACATCATCAAGTTTTAGTTAAAACTTAAGAGTAAAACCAGTAATTTTTAGAGCAAAATCTATATATATAAAACGCTAATATGCAAATAAACCAAACGGTGGAAAACAGAACAACTGGTTGCTATGACATGTGCTGACCACCAGGGGGTGCACGCGAAACATGGTGGGTGTCTGCAGCAGGCGGCAGAGCGTGGAATATGGTGGGCATCAATCATGGCAGGATGGTGGAGCAGGTGAGCAGGAGCCCCAGACCAAGATGGGGCACTGGTCTCTGTCATCGGGTCAAGCCTCTGGTATTTATTGTATATTCTTTGTTCCCACACACCACGGCCCCACCCAGTGCTTGCACCCGATGATGGTGCCGGCCCCAATTGCTCCATGCCATCAGAGGATATGAGCAGAGCCAGCACCAACAACACGTGGGAGCAGTGGTGGGAGTGGGGCTGCTGGCAGAAAGGGGACCAGAGGCCGTGGCGGGAGGGGTTGGATGGGGTCGCAAAAGAAGAACTGAGACCCGAGCCTGTGCCCACCACAACCTCTCGGCCCACAGTTCCTTTCAAGGTGCATGAATTAGTGCACTGGGCCCCTAGTTGGGCAATAAGGATAAAACTCAAAATGCAAATACCACTTGCTCTGGCATTTCTAGTGCTAAGAAATTTTTACTACTAATATTATTCAAAATTACTTACACACACACACACACATATATACACACAAAGGATGGTCTCAGCAGTACTACATATAGTCGGAAAAAAATGCAAACAACTTCAAAAATCATTCAGTAGGTTAATGGGTAAGTATATCCATTCTATAAAATATTACACAAAATTTAAAACAGCAATAGATCTATTTATACTAACATAAAAAGATATTCACAGTATGTTAAGAGAAAAAGCAAACTGCAGAAAAATGTTTTCTAAACTGTTTTCATAATACATATGTGAGCGCACAAAGAAAATTGTCTCAAGGAATATAAACCACACTGTCAACAGTGGTTGCCTTGGGGGAGTAGGGAGTTACTGGAGACTAAGGAGGAGGCTATTGGGAGTGGGGAGCCAATAAGGACTTGTCTTTTCATGTTTACATACTTCTATACTACCATACATTTTTCCAAGATACAGTCTTATTTTTAAAAATTTTAAGTTTCACACCACTGCACTTTGAGATAATATATTTAAAGTAATTTTATTCTCTCCTACAGAATGTATTTGCTAATTATATTAACCACCAGTTGATCAGACCTTTGTTTCACCAATTGTCAAATGTCAGAATGTTCTGCAATATAAAGTATATGCTTGTAGTAACTAAATTAACTTCCTAGGATACTTGCAAAAACTGGTTGCCAATAGCAATAGCAAGTCCAATTACAATGAATATGACCATCCACAGGAAAACAAAAGGAATAAAGATGTGACATGAAGCCTCCAAACAACTCCAACTGTCTCTCACTGTAAGATTTGGAACATGTATGTGTAATAGAAGAAATCTCCAAATTTATACTAACAAAATGAAATGGAAAAAAAAGTGTCACTTTTGCTTAACAAATTGCTTGTGCCTATTACTTTTATAAAAATTTATTGATTGGTTTTTAAAGAGGAGGGAAGAGAGAAAGAGGGAGAGGGAGAAGAAGAAGTATTGATTTCTTGTACCACTTACTTACACATTCATTGGTTGATTCTTGTATGTACTCTCACCAGTGATTGAACCCACAACCTTGGCATATCAGGATGACACTCTTAAGCAACTGAGCTACCCAGGCATGGCTCTATTACTTCTTAAATATTGTCCTTAGAAAGGCTACCATGATACACAAGTCATAATTTTGGTCCTGATGGAGCTTACAGTCAAGTACACATAAGTTACACATGAACATGGGACTGAGTAAGTTTGTGTTTCTTTGGTAATATCTGGATAGATTGATATATAAGACGTGGAGAGACAGAGGCATTCAGAGGCTAAGTTTAGTGGGATAGTCAGCATGAATAGAATTGATGGTGTTAGTTCAATAAGTAAGAATTGAGTATCTGATCTAAGAAAATTACACAAACACACCTGGGTAGAAACACAAGAGGTACACCTTTGCAGTATGGATCACAGGTGCCTCCTGGATTTCTGCAGAAATGCTACTACAAAGAGTCACGAATCAGAAGTGAAAGAGATCTTAGATGTCCATGTGCCAACCCTCATGGACATGTGAATACATCCCTTCTACATCTGGCTGACTGAGATGGTATATTTGGGCATGTGGCAGTGAGTAAGGGATGAGTCTAGCCTACTTTTAGGATTTGTCAGGCCCTGGAAATAAACCCCCTTTCCCACTGTTCCAATGTCACAGCTTCCCCTCAGTCTGTCACTTTTTGTTGTCATCTGCCCAATACAGATTAGCCCATAAAAAGGTCGCTAAAAGACGAGCACAAGAGAACAAGTAAAAGAGGAAATATGTGCCAGAAAGTCAGAGAAAAGCAAGTTACTTCCAACCCTAATATCATCATCCATCCTCCAATTGTTTTTTTCACTCTTCTTAACTATGAGAAGCTTCTTACAGAAATCCCAACAGGAGGTAAACTTGGTTATATTAGGTTATATTATTAGTATTACTAGAGGCCTGATGCACAAAAAATTTGTGCAAGAGTAGGCCTTCCTTCCCCTGGCTGCCGGCACTGGCTTCCCTCCAGCACCCGGGACCCAGGCTGCTTCCCTCTGGCCACCAGCAGGCATCTGGGACCCGGGCTGCTTCCCTCTGGCCCTGGACATCCGGAATGATGCCTGGAAGAATATCTGGTCTAATTAGCATATTACCCTTTTATTATTATAGATTATTTGTTGTTATATGTGCATATGTTACATCATTAAAATTCTTACAAAATTGTTAGAGAAGATAGTGAACATTTTACATATGAGGAAAAATTGGTCTTTATTTTCTCCTATACAATAAATTTGCTAATTGTATCAACCACCAGTTGATCATACCCTTTTTTGTTTCACCAACTGCGCCAGAAAAGGCTGAGATGAAGTGACTAAAGAAGTGAGTAAGCACTTAGAAATCAGCAAATTCCAAAATAAGTACTTAGCAAAGACACCAGCCTCTTTTCTAAGAGTATGGAAGTTGAAAAGTTTAATTAGAATATAAAACCAAGAGTAAATAATTTTCCTTTAAAAAAAAAAAAATGCAAAACTGGCCCTAGCTGGTTTGGTTCAATGGATGATAGAGTGTCAGCCTTAAGGGTCCTGGGTTTGATTCTGGTCAAGGGCACATGCCCACGTGGCGGGCTCGATCCCCAGTGTGGGGTGTGCAAGAGAAGTAGTCAATCAGTGATCCTCTCTCATCATTGATGTTTCTATCTTTCTCCCTCTCTCTTCTCTAAAATCAATAGAAAATATATTTTGAAAAATGCAAAACTACCAAGATTTGGAAGCTGTCAATGTGTCCTCCATCACTAGATGAGTAGATAAAATAACTATGGTACATTTACACAATAAAATACTCCACTCAGCTGTAAAAAAAAAAAAAAATTGTCCTTTGGGACAGCATGGATGGACATGGAGAGCATTTTGCTAAGTGAAATAAGCCAGTCAGAGAATGACAAGCACCATATGATTTCACTCATATGTGGAATCTAATGAGCAAACAACTAACAAGCAAAATAGAAACAGATTCATAGAGAGCAGGTTGGTAGCTTGGAGGGGTGAGGTTGGGTGAATGGAGGGATTCAGCAAAAAAGAAAAAGATAAAGAACTCATGGACACAGATAAAAGTGTGGTGACTGTGGGGATGGGAGGAGATGGAGGACACAGGAGTGATGATAAATGGTGATGGAAAAATATATATTTAAAAAAAACACAAAACTGTAACTGGCAATCTCCCTGGAGGGCCATTAACATTTACTATCTTACAGCCACTATTTAGCATACACTGGTTAATTTTATAATATAATCAAAGTTACATGGAAAATTTTATAGAAACAATGAAATGTAAAAAAAGCCTACTAACAAGAACTGAACTATTATGGTGACTAAATCCACTTACAACTGCCTTTCCTACTTGTGACTTTGGGATGGGTCACTAACCCATTCTCCTTGGTTTCTTCATCTGGAAACTAGTGTAGTTACAAATTCCCAATGTCTAGCTTACAAGGAAATTGTGAGGAACAAAGTACATGAAGTAGACTTGAGGAAGCTTTTAATTCCTCATGATACAATTCTTTTAAAAATAAAATATTCAGCCCGATGTGTGGCTCAGTGGTTGTCATCCTATGAACTGCAAGGTCACGGTTCAATTCCCCGTCAGAACACATGCCCGGCTTGCAGGTTCGATCCCCAACAGGAGTTGTGCAGGAGGCAACTGATCAATAATTCTCTCATCATTGATGTTTCTATTGCTCTCTCCCTCACCCTTTCAATAAAAAATATATAAATTTTATAAATATTCAAAATAATGAAAAGCAACTAATAGAATTTCGAGAAGCATTAGGATAAGTTCACTAGGAAAATGAAAAATCTACTACCAAATTGCATTTTCTTACAAATTATGACTTTTTCTAAAATAAATTTGGGTAAGCTAAACCTTGTCTTTAAGATACTCTTCCCAATATTCACATTCCAGCCATCTTTCTTAAAGAAAAAATATACTCACAAAACCATACAGAAATGTACTGCTTTTAAAAAACAGGTTAAAGAATTCTTTATGTACAGATGTTTGGACACAATGGGACCATGTAGTCCAATAACTGAAATACACTTTTAATCCCACTCCCTACTAAGTCATTAATCTAACAGTTACAATAGGACCCTCTAGGGAGCAGATTTCCCATTTCATCACTTAAGGTCATGGCCTGCTTCCTACTTCTCTTCTTTTTTACCACTTGTCACTAGAATGGAAAGCAGTAGGAAGGCAGCTCATGTAATTGGCCCATTTCCAGGCTGGGAGAAATCTGATGATAAATTAATGAAGAGAAAGCTGGTGAGAGAAACTGCTCCAGTTCACTGCTCTCACACAAAAAAGTTATTTGAAAATCACATTGAGACTAAAGCTAACCTGCATTCTGCACTTGATATTTCCTTAGATATATTTTTCTTCCAATTTTAGAAACTCTGAAAGAAATATGCCATGTGAACACATTCTGCACCCAACTTTAGTTTATGCTGTTTCATTAGTCCCACTATTTCAACGTAGAAATGAATTTTAAAAGTTTTAAGGAAGGAAACTTTGGGGGCTGCTATCCAAGTAAGGAAGACAAATACAGAATGAACAGTTGGCTGTTGGTGTGGACTTCTGGTTAAACTAAAACTCAGAGAACCAAGTGACCCTAATGAATTAAGAAAAAAGAAGAAAAGAGAATGCATAGAAGTTTGAAGAAACGTTATATCCTACTAGAGGCCTGATGCATGAAATTCATGCAAGAGTAGGCCTTCCTTCCCCTGGCTGCCAGCACTGGCTTCCCTCAGGCACCTGGGACCCAAGCTTCCCTCGCAGCCCTGGCTTCATCAGGAGGAAGGTCATCTGGAAGGATGTCTGGTCTAATTAGCATATTATGCTTTTATTATTATAGATTCTTCTGACTCCATAAACAATTTAGTAGGAAGTCACAATAGGGTTCGTGAGAAATCTCTGAAATGATTTGTTAGCTGGCCTGAATTTTCAAGATTGAGACAGATGCTATGACAGCAGAAGCCGACTTGTAAAAGCCATTGACTACATGTGCTCTGTGCTTTGGGTGGGTCCAAGGTACTTCTGTGGCAGAGTTGTTTACAATGCTGTTATTCAACACTAGAGGCCCAAAGCACGAAATTCATGATGGGGCTCAGCCCTCCCAACTGCCCCATAGCCCTGCCCTCCCCACCCCACCCCCCGCCGCCACCGCCCACTGGTTGTTCAGGAAGGTCGTACCACCGGCCAATCTAATTAGCATATTAGCTCTTTATTATGTAGGACTAATGGCTCGCTGCATGAAATTCATGCACTGGGGTGGGTGTCCCTCAGCCTGGCCTGTACCTTTTCCAATCTGGGATCCCTTGGGGGATGTCCGACTGCTGGTTTAGGCCCGATCCCTCTCGCAATCTAGGACCACTGGATCATAACCACTCACCTGCCAACCTGCCCGACTGCCCCTAACCCCTCTGTCTGCAGGCCTGATCAACCCCAACTGCCCACCCCTACTGGCCTGATCACCCCCAACTGTCCCTCTACCTGCTTGATCACTCCCAACTACCCGCCCCCCCATCGGCCTGATCGCCCCTAACCACCTCTGCCTTGGCCCTGCCACCATGGCTTTGTCCAGAAGGAAGTCTAGAAGGTCTCCTGGAAGGTCTCCCAGTCTAATTAGCATATTACCCTTCTATTAGTATAGATTGGCAGACTCTACCAAGTAAAATGCTCTATACACTTTAAGACAACTACTTTAATAAAGCTGAGCCTGATATGGTGAGTAGTAAAAGGAACATGGCTATGCTGGTTTTCCTGACTTAAAAACATGTTAAAAATATCTTATGGCACTCAGAGACTTGCAAAAGTATGCTTGGAGCAGCTCTCTTCGAAAAAACAAAGTCTATTAACAGTGGAATGGACAATAGTGCTGTTCTTGTACCTAGAACATTCTAAAGTTGTGCTGTCCAATAAGGTAGTCACTAGACACATGTGGCTATTAAGAACTTGCAATGTGACTATAGTATGATTTAAGATGTGCTGAAAGTATAAAACAGACACCAGATTTCAAAAACTTAATATGAAAAAAGGGTAAAATAAATCAATATTTACGTTGAATTGATACTTATGAATATTGTGATACTAATATGAATATATTGAATCAGTATTTTGGATATACTGAGACAAATAAAACCTATATTAAAATTAATTTTACTTCTTTAGTTTTAAATGAGGCTACTAGAATAGTTCAAATTACACATGTGGCTCTTATCTTTCTACTGGACAGTGCTGAGAGTGGCCTATTTGTTGGCCTGGGTGTTGGCTTGCTTTGTTAATCTGCAATTTATATTTTATGCACTTTTCTATGTGTTATATCTCACAAGTTAAAGTTTTTAAGAAATAATCTCCAACTGCTTTCCTTAAATAATTATATTTGCTATGTAGCAAGTAATGACTTTGAAGAAAACCTAAAACAATAGGGTTGAGTGACTGGCCCTATATCTCAAATCAATACAACTAAAGAAATGTAAAGATGTTAGGCCCCTAAACGACTTACTCAAGACTGCCACAGTCTCCAACATGTTTTTTTAAACTTTCAGAAATTACGTTTAAATGTTTTAAAAGCACAGCAACCTATAATTTAACAATATTATTTATCCTATCCTAATGTAGCATATATGAAATAGGTGATGTGTCTATTTGTGAAAAGTTTTACATATATTCTTGGGAATCAACATAATTGCAATGCACAAAATAAATAGTTAGTAAATGTGTTTACAAACAAACGAAATCACATGTTCAATATATGAAAGAAAATCTTTTGGAGATATCTTATTTATGATAGCCATATCCTAATTTCTCTATAAACAAGTTGTAATATTTTTCTAAAAATAATTTTCTTACTTTGAGGAATTCTGTCACAAACTTTCTGCCTTGGAAAATAAATTTTTGAAGAAAACAGAGAGGAGAACCAAGATGGTGGCACAAGGTGTATACCTGAACGCACTGCCCCCCACAACCACATTAAAACTACAACTAAAAAGCAAAAAGCCATCATCCAGAACCAGGGGAAAGCTGACTAAGTGGAAGTTCTACAACTAGAAGGAAAGAAAAAAGTGCATTGAGGCTGGGTAGAAGGTGCGAAGGTGCCAAGAACCAGAGATATGGAGGTGCACGAAACAGCAGCGGCACCTGAGTTTTTTCCATCAGAAGGGAGATCGAGCTCCTGACTACACTGAACTCATTTCCGGTGAGACTCTAGGGACCCAGACTCGTACAGGGAGAAACTGGGATGTCTGGCATTGGGTGGAAAATTGGGGTGGCTTGCTCACAGAGCTGCTCACAGTGATCATTGCTACTGTTGGGACACGGGACTCCAAGACTCGGGGACTTGGGGACGCGGAGAGGGCTAATAGACAGCCATGGCTGTTTGCTCCACCCTGGTGATTCTGAGACCTGCCCCGCCCAATTTACAACCTCACCCAAGCTGTGAGCAGTGGCACAAATGAATCGCCTGTCCACCTGCAGCCTAACCTAACAAACTTCAACTGGGTCAGAGAGCTCCAAAAGTTCCAAACCCCAAGCAAAGAGGAGAAATCTGTAGATCTCGCTGTAGCTCTTGCTAGGTGGACTCACACAGCAGCTGACTTTGCAGCTCCTTAGAGATCTAGGAGCCAGTGTACCCAGTGGTCAGATACCAGATTTCAACTCCTC
The DNA here is from genome assembly GCA_004026665.1 of Murina feae. Lineage (NCBI taxonomy): Eukaryota > Metazoa > Chordata > Mammalia > Chiroptera > Vespertilionidae > Murina > Murina feae. The sequence goes on from PVJC01021663.1 coordinate 25,414, forward strand.
ACATCCATAAGGAACACACTCAAGAGGCAGACTCAGTGAGCACCAAAGCACCACTGAAGTTAAGTCCTGCCCCATAAGGATGTCTCCTGCACAGCAGTTCTTCCAACATAGACACGGCAGGTCCTTGCAGTCAATTGGCCTGGAGGTCATTTCCTCGCAGTGATACCAACAGCAATCAAGGCTTAACTACAACAAGACTGTGCACCCAGCCCACAAAGGCATACACCAAGAGTGTCCACCTCAGGTGACTGGGGAGGCTGAGCCACTGCGCCCAATAGGACACCTACCACACAAAGCCACTCTATCAACACAGGGAAGCAGCCAAAATGTGGACACAAAGAAACAGGCCAGAAATGAAAGAAAAGGAGGAAAGCAAACTACTGGCTGGATATAGAGTTCAAAACCACGGTTATAAGGTTAATCAAGTACCTCTGAGGAACATAGTGAGACCTTCAAGGATCTTAATGAGAATACAAAAAAAAAAAAAAAAAAAAAAAAAAAAAAAAAAAAAGGAAAAGGACCAGTCATAAATTAAGCATACACTGACTGAAATAAAGAATAATATACAGAGATCCAACAGCAGACTAGAGGATCCCAAGATTCAAGTTAAAGGTTTGAAATACAAGAAAGCAAAAAAACACCCATCCTGAAAAGCAAAAAGAAAAATGAATCCAAAAATATGAAGATAGTGTAAAGAGCCTCTGGGACTTCAAACGTACCAGCATCCAAATTATAGGTGTGCCAGAAGAAGAGAGAGAGCAAGATATTGAAAGCCTATTAGAAAAAATAATGACAGAAAACTTCCCCTACCTGATGAAAGAAATAGACTTACAAGTCTAAAAGCGAAGAGAACCACAAACAAAAGGAATCCAAGGAGGACCACATCAAGACACATCATAATTAAAATGCCAAGGGCAAAAGACAAGGACAGAATCTTAAAAGCAGCAAGAGAAAAGTAGTCAGTTACTTACAAGGGGGCACCCATATGACTGTCAGCTGATTTCTCAACAGAAACTTCGCAGGCCAGAAGGGAGTGGCAAGAAATATTCAAAATGATGTATAGCAAGAACCTACAACCAAGATTACTTTACCCAGCAAAGCTATCATTCAGAATTGAAGGTCAGACAAAGAGCTTCATAGACAAGAAAAGCTAAAAGAGTTCATTATTACCCAACCAGTATTATATGAAATGCTGAAAGGTATCCTTTGAGAAGAGGAAGAAGAAAAAGTAAAGATAAAAAGTAAAGATAAAAATACATATATATCAACAAGTGAACCTAAAAATCAAGTGAATAAAAAAAATCTGATGAACAGAATCAACTGGTGAATAGAATAGAATCAGGAGAATAGAAAGGGAGTGGAATGACAATTCACAGGGGGAAAGAGGTGTTGGGGGTGTGGGAAGAAACTGGACAAAAATCGTACACCTAAGGATGAGGACAGTGGGGAGGGGATAAGGGCAGAGGGTGGGGTGGGAACTGGGAGGAGGGGAGCTATGGGGGGGGAAAAGAGGAACAACTGTAATAATATGAACAATAAAGACAAAAAAAGGAGAAACAAGATGGCGGCATAGGGTAGACACCGTAAATGCAGCCGTGAACAACTATTTCAGAAAAACCTCGAAAAGAACACACGGACACCACTCGCACCCACAGGAAGGCTGGCTGAGTGAAAATCCTACAACTAGAGAAGAGTCTGAGACTTAGAGGAGCAGCGGAAGCAAAGTACAGAGGTACGGAGGCGCGCACACGGGGCTCGGGGAAGGGCTGGCGCCGGGGGACACGGTTCTTTTCCAAAACGGAGAGAGCCACAAGTCCCCAGCGGCTCTGAACTCCAGTTCCAAGCGAGTTTCTAAGGACCCAGACACCCAGAGAAGGGGGACTGACTGCACCAGGAGAAAATCCAAAATGGGTTTCTCTCAGCATTGCTTGCAGCAATTACCGTGGGACACAGAGACCTGGTGTCTCTCAGCGCAGCGCTGAAAAGCGCCATAGCTGTTTGCTCCGCCCCGCCCTGCAAACTCCCCGAGGCCCCGCCCCTCCCAAGCTAACTCAACACCTCCTTAAAGATACAGGAGCCAGCCCCACCCAGTGGCCAGAGTGGGACTAACCTAAACAAAACAGATCCACAAGGAACACACTCGGAGCAGATGCAGTGAGCATAAAAGCTCCACTGAAACAACTCTTGCCCCATAAAGGTGTCTCCAGCACAGAAATTCTCCCACTGTAGACACAGCTGACTCTCATAACCAAGTGGCTTAGAGTTTAATCCCTCGCAGTGATCGCCTAACTCAGCAAGGGACGCAGCCAAAATGCGGAGACAAAGACAAATGACAGAAATGGAGGAAAGAAAACGACAGGATATAGAGTTCAAAACCACGGTTATTAGGTTTTTTTTCAAGAAAATGCTAGAGACTGCCGATAAATTTAATGAGACCCTCAAGGATATGATAAAGGACCAACTAGAAATGAATCATACACTGACTGAAATGAAGAATATTATACAGACATCCAACAGCAGACGAGAGGATCGCAAGAAGCAAGTCAAAGATATGAAATATGAAGAAGCAAAACCCACCCAGCGGGACAAGC
>PVJC01021664.1:0-28037 GCA_004026665.1 Murina feae
CCTATAATTGATACTGTTCCTTGAAGGCCTGGGGTCATCTTCTATAATTGATACACTGTTCCTTTAAGGCGGCCTTCTAACTACTAACGAAGCCTCCTCTGCTTCACCTCGCAGCGTCTATAATGAAACAATTGTTACTTTTACTGGTTAGGCCGGAGCTGCTCTTTCCTTCAGCTCCGGAGGATTCTATGATTGTTACTTTGTTTCAAAACTGCTAGAGGCAGTTTAATTGGAGCAGAGCTGAGGGGCACAGCTTCACTTTCGCTCCTGCCGCAATGGAAAGGGCTGTTTACTCAGGTCCGTGAGTGGCGGCCGCCATGTTGGCTGGGCTAATTTGCATACAGCCGCTCTGATTGGCTGGTGGGCGTGGCTTCCCCTGTCTTGGAGAAACGGTTAATTTTAATATTTCACTTTTATTAGTTTAGACTAGGGGCCCGGTGCACAAAAATTTGTGCACTCTGGAGGTCCCTCAGCCCGACCTGTGCCCTCTCACAGCCTGGGACTCCTCTGGGGATGTCCACCTGCTGGCGTGCCTGGTCTGCCTGGGTGAGGGGCTGATGGCTGTTTGCAGGCTGGCCAAACCCCCCAGTGGGGTCCCTCACCCCATTGGGGTGTGGCCAGCCTGGGTGATGGGCTGCGGGCTGTTTTCAGGCTTTCAGGTTGCCCACAGCTCCCATTGACCCAATGTCCTAGCAAGGCTGGCTAGAAGAAGGTTTCTGGGGTTTATTTATCTTCTATAATTGATACACTGTTCCTGTAAGCTGAGGCCTAGGCAGGTAACGAAGCATCCTGTCTGCTTCAGCTCGTGGCTTCTATAATTGAAAGAATGTTGCCTTTTGGTCGCAGCCAGGACTCCTGTTTGCTTCAAATCCCAGGCTTCTATAATTGAGACAATGTTGCAAATATGTTGTTGCCTGGACCACAGAGGTGCCCAGCCAGTGGCCAGCAAACAGTTTTACTCCTGCTGCAATGGAAGCTGCCTGTTTACTCTAGCAGCTCTGTGACTGCGGCCTCCATCTTGGCTGGGTTAATTTGCATACAGTTGCTCTGATTGGCTGGTGGGCGTGGCTTAGGTGTCCCGAAGAAACAGTCAATTTCAATATTACATTTTTATTAGATTAGATTAAAATTTTATTACAGACTAGCTGTACCCAGCCATGCATTGCTGTGGCTCAGTCTGGTTAAATGGAAAAGAAAGAAAAGAGAAAGAGCACATTTCTAATATGTTTAATTGCACAATGCTTGTGGGTATACAATGCGCCCTCCTAGGCAGCTGCTCCTGGTACGCCACCGCCCCCGCCCTGCCTAGCTAGTCTGGCCTCGCACACATGCACCTCTGCAGCCCAGGCCCCCTAGCACCAGCCTGTACCCCCGTTCCCCACTGGCACCCTGCATCCCACGCCCGAAGTGGCCCGACCACTCCCGACTCCCACTGGCAGGGGCCCTCGCCCAGCCGCCTGAAAGCCGGAGGAAACAAAAGCTGAGGAAGCTCCCCTGCCCTTGCTTGCCATGCTCCCTGCGAGCCCTTGGCTGCTGGTGTGGGGGGGACTGCGGCGGCCACCCACACACTGAGCCCCAGACCATCCCCAGCCCGAGGCTCAGCCCCACGCTGGTTGATATTTCACAACATGATAATTGGCACACCGATTTTCAATTGCAGTACGTGCGATGGCATCCCTGACAGATCGAGTGAATTCCAAAATTCTGTTGGATAATTAACCACTTCATCTGCTTTCACAACAGTGTCGACGGACTTGTATGTGACTGCCTGGCTTTGAATATTAGACTGAATAATATTGTTAAGTTCATAGAATGTGTTGCTTTTACGTCCAACAGATGGCGCTGTTTTTCAAAACATGTTTTTACTTGTTTTTTTTTTCCCCCCCAAAAAACATGTTTTTACCTGTCACATGTGTGAAAAAACATGCCCGTATTCGAATGCAATGTTGTGTCAAAATTTCAAAGCAATTGGTGAAGAACTTTCAGAGATTTTAGATTTTGAACAAACGAACATTTATATTTTTATTTATATAGATTGAAATTGCTGTGGCATATCTTTTGAGTTTACAATAATCTAAAGCAAAATAATTTGTTTTCTAACTGAAATTAATATATAGTCAAATCTCCCATCTTGTATCAGTAAGAACTTATAAATCCACATTAGATGTTATGTTTATGGTGTAAGTGCATCATTCATGTCTGTCAACATTGTTTTAAATCTTGGTTATATCATTTGAAGCACCTGCCATCTCTCTCCACTTGTGCCAGCTGCAGTTTTTCTAAGGATAATCCTGTATCTTCATCATAAAGATGGTCCCTATATCTTCATTGTGAAGATGATCCCTGTGTCTTCATATAGGATAGTCCCTATATCTTCATTACAGAATGGTCCCTGTATCTCCATCACAGGATGGTCCTTATATCTTCATTTGACCAGCAACTTCTCTCTGCAGAGTTCTTTCCAGGTTGAAAAGAATACTCTTTCTACCTTTATTTATTTGACCAGATATTCATCCATGCAGGCATTTTCCAAACTACACTTTCTTATAAGATTCAAAATAATATTATAAAGAATTTGGCCAAATGTCTCGCTGAAATGAATTCACATGAATTCTTTGATATTATTCTCCATGTCATCTAACATAGTAAACCATTTAAAATGGTCTTAGTGAAGAACTCATTCTGGGCCTCATAAGCACCTACTAGTATTTAGCTCTGTAAACACCTCTTTAAAAGCACTCCTAAAACTTGGCCAGGTGTCAGCATCACTCTTCCTAATCTGTCTATCCCACATGGCCTTGTTTCTCTTCATCTGGCACAATCTATCTGCCATCTCCAGTCTCTGGTAGTGCTTCTTTCTTCCATGATTTCTTGAGAATTACCAAAGTGGTGTTGTGTCTTTTTAAAAAAATATATTTTATTGATTTTTTACAGAGGGGAAGGGAAAGGGATAGAGAGTTAAAAACATCGATGAGAGAGAAACATTGATCAGCTGCCTCCTGCACAATCCCCACTGGGCATGTGCCTGCAACCAAGATACATGCCCTTGACTGGAATCGAACTTGGGACCCTTGAGTCCACAGGCCGACGCTCTATCTACTGAGCCAAACCGGTCAGGGCTGGTGTTGTGTCTTGATGGTACTTCCTACACTGGATTGTAAAGGAGGTGAATTCTTTGTGGCAGTGCTCCCCAGTCTTCCAGGAGAAATTTCTTTATTAGTGAAATGAGCACAACAGTACCCCCTCCCCAGGGTTACCATGGGGACCACTTGAATTGATACAGGTGAAAGGATTAGAACTGTGGGTGGCACTGGCAGTAAGTGCTCACTGATGGTAAGTATGAGCTATGAGTGATTTGCAAGTCTTTTCTCTCTGTTTATTAATATTTGCCTATGTTCTCTGAGCCTTCAGGCTGGTCATACTACTGCTTAGAAAGAAAATGTCTGATCTGTGATCTGAGGATGACCGTGATGTCTGTTGTTCACCTCAGAGAGGATAAAATGCAACAGCTTGAATAGCTTTCATGCCCATAGTCACAGTTTGAGCAGTTGGTACATTGTGATGCTGGAATGGCTGAACCTGACTTCATGAACCCATTCATGTCTGAGCACAGGGTAGCTTCACAGTCATCACACTTCTGTGCATAGACAGTAGCCACTCCTCCTTTTTTTGAATGAATTCTGGTCGTTCACCAATTGTGTCAGACATCGAATTGTTTGTCCATTTTAAGAGTGTGAGGAAAATGGAAAACACATATAGATTTTGCTTGGGACAATTATAGTCACAGTTTTGTTTTTTTTTTTTCTGCTTTAATTCATACATTGCAGTTGAATTAGCCAGTTGTTAAATTTTCAAAAATATGTCTAAAAGATATAAGCTTTATTTCAAACCATGTATAAAATAATAAATGTACATTAAAAGAAATTCTCTCAAGCTAAAAATACATCGTGCTGTTTTCCCTTTGTAGTTTCTGCCAGAATTGGCCCATGTAGTAATTCTTTGCCCGTTGTTCCTGGGGGAGGACGCCCCTTACAGAGGAGGTGATCTGAGTGCAGGGAGGGCCCAGTGTGCAGCTTCATTCAGGAGTAAGTCTGTGTTTAATCAGCAGGGGAGCCCTGGCCATTCTCGTTGTGAAAGTGCTCATGGTGTGAGGGCATGAAGCCAGAGCAGTTCTGAGAAAGACTCCTGCTCCTCTGTGACATCGCCAGAGGGAAGGACAGCGTGGGTCACCAGTTTTATTCTTTGCTTTATCCATTTTGCTTCTCTTTGGAGCCAGAGGAAACTCCTCTGATTCTGAGAACCGATCAGCTCAGATTAGCCACTGGTCTTGCTTTTTGTGTATTTATTTTGTGACGGATTTTGGTTCTCATCTTTTAATGTGTTCTCTTAGGTCCCATGTAGGAAGAGCTACACTGGGGACTGCTGAAGTGCTAGAGTTTAGATTCAGACCCCAAATGGTTCAAAATGCACCTCATTCTTACAGACCCAAGTGAAACCGGGGAACCAGCTCTCAGTTCTGTTTGCTCCTTTCACAAACTCGGAGCCATCCTTAAAGTGAACATCCATCCTCTGGGCTGAAGACCTGTGAACTGGAATGCAACAGGTGCTTCAGAGCAGCCTTGTCTCGGATTGGGCCCCTCAGCTGGGGCTGCTCCTCAGGCTAAGGATAGGTGAGCGGCCTTGCATGGCAGGTAGCAGGCAGCGTGTCCCCGTGGGGCCTGTGTTGTGTCATTGCTGCTTGTGTATCTGCCAGTTCAGAGTGTGAGCTCCACGGGCCCCTGGATGCAGGGACCTCAGGGGTCTTATGTGAGACACCCAGTGAGTGTTAGGAGAGGGGAAATGTCCCTGTGCAACTTCTGGAGGTGGAAGGGAGACCATCGTGGTGGTGATGTAGAGGAAAGGTAGCCTGGAAATGTTTTGACAGGAAATCCATGGAACTGAGCAGGTCAGTCATAATTAAGCAGGAGTTTTTCCCTCTTACCTATGTTTTCAGACTACCTCAAATATCTCAGAATAAATAGAGCTTACGTGTAATGAAATCTGACAGGCTATTAGTGCATAGAGAGTGTGAGGGGAGGCATGTCGTTGGCAGAGCCTTTATCCTAAAGCTACTGTCTATTGTGCCATCTGGCCACCTCCATCTTAGAAAAGCTATCTCTTAACCTGAAGTGCCAGAGACCACCGTCCCCTCATTTAGAGGACAGTTGTGCTACAGAGGTGACCTGGACAACTACACGGGGGATTCCTCGCTTGCGTGGGGCCTGTTTTCCTTGTTCAGAGGGATTGAAAGTGTCAGTACTGATGACAATGGCTATGGTGTTGCTAGACCCAGGTGAGAGATGGAGGCGGCCTGAACTAGGCTGCTGGTCAAGGGGAGAAGAAGTAGTCAGATGGTTGGAGCAAAATCATGTGGCTCATTCCTGGAGGTGAGGAAGGGAGTCCCTTCTCCCTCAGGCATCCTGGGTGGATGGCAGGACCATATACTAAGACGTGAAACACTGAAGGAGAAAATTTTGGGGGAAATCTTTGCGTTTGACACTTGATGTTAATAGGCAGCATTGAAGATTTAGGCCGGGGAGTGACGTGGCATCTTATGAAGAAGTATAGAAGTGGAGAGACCCCATCCATCATCCCCTCACCTGCACCCACCAAATTAACTTGTACCTCAAAGGACTTTCATCTTCTTTACCTGCCCAGCTGGTACCTGGCACTGCTGCGTCACATCAGAACCAGGCCCAGGTGAAGCAGGATGTCCTAGTGAGTGGCTCTTCCTCTGGATGTCTGGGTGGCAGGGTCCCCTGCTCCCCTCTTCCCATTCATTTGCTCTGGGAGGGCAGATATACATACTGTGTCGCTCTCAGTCATAATAACAGTTCTTGTGGGAACCAATCTTTTACAAACTTGGACTTTACGTACCCTAGAGGAAAATCACTTTGGAAACTAAAACCTGGTTTTAATTAATTAGATTGTATCAGATACAGTCATCTTCTCCTTAGAATGCCAATGTCCCAAACAATGCTGCACTTGTCTTGGATTGCTAACCCTAGAGTCCGCAGGCACTGCTTATGTCATCTCCAAATCTCTGGCGTTAAAAAGTAGCCTGGAAACCAGAGGCACTGACAGTGATGCATTGCCAAGTAGAGAGAAGCTGGAAGAGTTGAAGGCAAAAGAACTGGGGTCCAGAACTTCAGCAGCACGGTAGTGCAGTGGGGGTGAGAGTTCTTTGATGACGATGGGAACTTCCTGTACAGAATTTGAACTGGAGCCTGGCTTGTGAAGATGCCACGTGAAGCACAGCTGGGCGAGTATATTTGAGCTGCCTGAATTTCTGTGTATGGATTACTCACCTTGGAAGTGATGAGCCTGGAAATGGAAAGAGCTGCTTTGATTTCAATCTAACAAGGGACCGTGAAATTCACAGGGCAGATGTGTATGGGGGCAGCATGAGTAACTGGCTAGCTTCTGGGGCATGGCTCCCGGTCTGACTCATGTGGATATTCAGTACCCACCCTTCTTGCTTAGGTTCTCTACGTGTCAAAACCAGCCTGTGTCACCTGTGTTAGGAGTTTGCTGTATTTGCAATGTGTGTTTGGGAGGAATTGAAAAGTTTTCCTTCTGACATTGCTTACTTCTTGATTAATGAACACTAACAGTTCTGGAGCTTCTTAGTTAATTGGCTGTATTCACTATGTGCAAAATAAAGTGAAATGTAGCAAAAAAAAAAAAAAAAAGTAGCTTGAAGGTTTCAGGAATTTTCTTCTCCAGCTCCCTCATTCCCAGTCATGGGCCAGCCCTGGGGTGGGAGGGTGTCCCCATGCTTTGCTCCTGAAGTGGGTAAATGGTTGGCAGAATCCCTTTACCCATCTCCACCACAGGACATGCTGTGTGTGGAATCATTTTCTGGAGAAAGCACCCTTGTCACCGCCACCATGAATTCATTTTATACAACTCCTTTACCAGGAAATTGGAAGAACTGCTTTCCTCATGATCCTCTGTTTTCTTGCTGATGCTTTGCACAGTCTGTTGATTAAAAGGAGCTTGTTCTGAAAATAAGGCTTTAAACCACTTATTGGCACAAGGACGCATTAAAAAGAAGTCCCTGTAAATTGTGGGCAAGTGAAGCCAATGTCTGCTTCATTTTACATGGAGACAGGCAGATTGACAAATTAAACGCTGAGTAGACATTGCAATGCCAAATGCTCTAAGCTCTAAAGACATTGTCCTAATGCTTTCATAATTCTTAATATTAGGAGCATTCTATTCATTGTCACTACAAACTGGAGGGCAACAGGCACTGATTGATCAGTCTTCCCTTGATAGGAAAATGGGGTTGCTGTCTTCCCAGTAATGACTTTAAGGGGCCAGATCAAAATTTAAGGCATATTTCAGTACACATGCTTGTTTTAGGAAACATTTGAGCCAAATACATTTGTAAAATTTAGCCTACTTGGATAAATAATTTGAATAGTAAAATCTCTATTCTCAAAATAGAAGAGCATGTGCTTATGCATTTATAAAAAGTCTTTGTCCTTAGAATTTGCAAGATCAGATTTCTTCTTCCTGACATCTGTCAGCTTTCTCTGCCTCTGTATTCTGTTTTTGTTTTTTAATTTGTTTGTTGTTTTCAGAGAGGAAGGGAGAGGGAGATAGAAACAATGATGTGAAAGAATCACTGATTGGCTGCCTCCTGCGTGCCCCCTACTGGGGATCGAGCCCACAACAAGGGCATGAGCCCTGACTGGGAATTGAATAGTGACCTCCTAATTCATAAGTTGATGCTCAACCACTGAGTCATACTGGCCATGTGTTTTGTTTTTGATATATGTTTTGTTCTTATATGAAAAATTCATTATAGTTTTAATAGGATTTATTGTTTATTTATCCTATATAATAAAAGCCTAATATGTTAAGTGTCTGGTTGACTGGTCGGCTGTTCAACCATTCAAAGCGTATTATGCTAATGATATGCTAAAGCCTCTCAACTGCTCACTTGGATGTGCACTGACCACCAGGGGGCAGACAGTTGACCAGTCAACCAGTTGCTATGACATGCACTGACCACCAGGGGGCAGATGTTCAATGGGTAGGTTAGCTTGCTGCTGGGGTCTGGCTGATCAGGACTGAGTGAGACAGGCCAGACATGTCCTGGAACCCTCATACAGTCCTTCCCCAGTTGTCCAACTTCCCACATCTCTCCCTGGCCCCAGTTGTGCATCGGTGGGGTCCCTTGGCCTAGCCTGTTTCCTATTGTAATCTGGGACTCCTTGGGGAATGTCAGAGAGCTGGTTTCAGACTGATCCCATAGGCCAGGCCAAGAGACCCCACTGGTGCACGAATATAAAATCACTAGGGACCCAGCACATGGAATTCATGCACTTGGGGCAGGGGATCCCTCAGCCTGGTCTGTGCCCTCTTGCAGTCTGGGAGCCCTTGGGGGATGTCTGACTGACCGCTAATGCCTGCTTCCTTTGGGGAGCTGGCCTATGCTGTCAGTAGGACATCCTTAGTGCTGCTGTGTAGGCAGGAGAGGCTCCTGTCACTGTTACTGTGCTCGCCAGCCGTGAGCCCAGCTTCTGGCTGAGCGGTGCTTCCCCTGTGGATGTGCACTGACCACCATGGGGCAGTTCCTGCATTGAGCATCTGTCTCCTTGTGGTCAGTGTGGGCCATAGTGACCGGTCATTCTGTAGTTCAGTCAGTTTGCATGTTAGCATTTTATTATATAGGATATTGCCTTTAAGTTTGTTATAGCATATGGATAGAACTCTCAGCCTGTTCCATCAAAGAACAGGGGTGATAGTAAGAGGTGTATTAAGACATGTTTTGCTCAATTTATATTTTTCCTCCTCAGTGAGGATGTGAACTAATCTTTTAACAATGCTTTTGTCCTTATCTTATGTATCAGATTCCCATTTCTTTTTCTATATAGGGATCATTACTTACCTTATAGTCTATAAGAACATATCTGAGTCCGGCTGTAGCATTCAAGAGGCACAGGTAAGTCTGTGGCCCATCCCAGCAGATGTTCCTGTAGAGGCATGAGCCTGCACATCCTACCCCTGAGCTCCTGAGCAACAGCCCCACACATGGGACCATCCAGAGCCTTGGAATCATGGTGAACCCAGCAATAGGCATGCTTCTTACTTGTCACGGTGAAGACACTACAGCACTGAGGTTTACTTGTGAAATTACTTTTACTAGTAAATGCAGAGGACTAAAACATTCCAGAATAACACAAGCTTACATTTCTTACTGGCATTCACTAATAATTTTGTCTCAGTTCTCTAATTATCAGGAAGTTGTGCTCTTCTGCTCTTGGCAATTATGTTCGTGATGTGAATTTTTAACCTAGGCAATTAAATACCAACCCAGTAAGGGCAAATAAATAGGATTATTGGAATCTAATTCTGGAGGCAGCATGTAAAAGAGTTCTTATGATGCCGGATGACATGCGACTCCCCCACAGATCAAAGGGAACACAAGAAGCAGAGAAACTCATGCTGGCAACCTGTGGCTCTTGGAAAGAGTAATCAGTGAGCAGTCTGTGTTCAAATGCCACTCAGAGCTCTTAAACTTCGAGTGCATGCTAATGAGGGAGCTGGTACAACAACAGCATGGGAACCTGGAATAAGGTTTAAACTAGAGAAAATCACTGTACATACCTCTCATTCTAATTGCCTTTGTGAATACCTATGTAACAAGTTCATGGATGTGAAGAAATGGACTCTTCTTTATAATAATGTGTTTTAGACATTTCAGTATGTGGGCTTATTAGTCCTAAAGTAATATGCTCTCTTGAAATGTCATAATAACACTCTTCAAAATAATATCTAGTATATATAAGTCAATTTATGATGTTCAAAGTGCTTTCATTCAGTTAGTTGATCCTTGTAGCTAGGCTACCTTATTTTAATATGCATTCAACAAGCACAGGCTGTGCATTTCCCTGGTGTAAGGTGAAGATATCTAAGACAAACAATCCTATCTAATAAAAGAGTAATATGTAAATTAACCATCACTCTGCAACAAAGATGGTGGCACCCATAGTGGTGGGGCAGGACGCTGGTGACGTCACCCTAGCAACGTGAGCCCACCAGGCATTACCTCTGCAATTCGTACGCAGGTCACACTGCCCTGGAGCAGGCAAGCACCGCCCTCAGGCAAACCCCAGTGGGGCCTGCTCCCCATGGCCGTGGTGATCCGTGAGCAGAAAAGGGCAGTGGCAGGCAGCAAGCAGTAGGGCCTGCTCCTGGGTTGCTGCGGTGATCAGTGAGCAGGAAGGTGTGGCCAGCAGGCAGCACCCAGCCCTAGCCACAGCTTAAGGGAGAGAACAACATGCAGGCGAGGCCAGGAGCCTGAGAGATCAACACAGAAGGGTGCCTGCTCCAAGCCTCCATGGTGTGGCTGGGGGCAGGCCCCCAGCAGACATACACACACACACACTCACACACACACACGGCGACTGCTCCAAGCCTCTGATGTGGCTGAGGGCAGTCCCCAGTGGAGAAACACACAAGGGGTGCCTGCTCTGAGCCTCCACAGTGCAGCTGGGGGCAGGCTCTCAGCGGACACACACATGCACACACACACACACAGAGGCACCTGCCAGACTATAGAACATCCACTGAGGGCTCTCAGATTGTGAGAGGGGACAGGCTGGGCTGAGGGACCCCCACCCTCCCTTGTGCATGAATTTCATGCACCGGGCCTCTAGTATAAATATAAAAATGAAGTAATTCTAACATTTACAAAATTTTCAGCTTCATGGTCAAAATGTACCACCTAGTATAAGATAGTCAGGATTCTTAGAAGTCAGAAAATTGTAGTAGAGAAATTAAGTGAAATCTTTCAAGCTCAGAGTTAATGTTATAACTTGAGTTAGCACATGAACCTTGATTGTTCTCACTAACATTATGTAGTTTCAAAATCATATGCCTTTTTTGATGTAAAGTGCATATTTTAAAGTTTAGATTTTTGATAAATGTAATGAAGAGCAAGTGAACATGTTTCTAATACTACTTAGTGATTTGGGAAAAAGAACAAAAACCTTTGTCAAGGAAACTTTAGGAGCCAAGGCAAAGGCAAGGGTATGGGGGCAAGGGGCTGCCTTTGCCCCTGGTCAGAGGGAGGCTGGGTGCTCACCAGTTATCTTTAATGATGGTCAGCATGAATATGATGTTAGTTGAGAGATGGCAGAGAGTTCAGGGCCACATGCCTCTTTCTGCACCCTGCCCTCCATGTCATAGTTAAAGTTCAAATTCTGGACTTGAGTGCTAGGGCAGCAGTTAGAGTTTGGAGCCTTAGGAAAGTTTCTTAAGCTTTTTTAAGCTTTTTAAATTTACTGGTTATTGTTATCTTCACCAGATCCTGGAAAATAACACAATCAAGTCAATGACTCACTGTTGTCATGATTGAGGGTTTAATAAGGAATCTAGAAACCAGTACAACATGGCAACATGTTGAAATCCCTTGCAAAAACAACTGATTAGGAGAACGAAGTCAAATATCCAGTTACCCAAGAGTATAGATAACTATTGTCCTCTGATACTGCAATTCATTTTGATTGCCTTGAATAGCCAGCACAACTTATATATTGACATTACTTTTAAAAAAGGAGACTGCAGATTTAGCCAAGCATGTCCAAGACTTACAAGTCAAACCTTATAATGTTTTATTAGAAATACCCATGAAAGCTACCATCTAATTTCTGCCACTTAAGCAGTATGTTACTAAATCATTTATGGTTGAGCAAAATGTCTTTTGGATGGTGAATTGAGTCCAGCCCCCAGTTAGAGTGGCTTTTTGTTGCACCTTATCTTTTTGCTTTTTCTGTGGCATCAGATTTTATAGAAGAAAAAATAAATCTCCAAAAGCACAGAAAGCTTAGTTGTTTCTTTATCCTCCTGCAGAATTTCAAGGTCTGACCCAATCGCAGTCTTTTGTACCACCGTCACTAATGTTTACAGCATGTTTAAAGCAGCTGAGGCAATGTGGGGAAACGGTTCTGCAGCAAATAAATATATCATGCTTGTTTCACTGTGATGTCTCTCCGTGACACACTCCAAGCTACATGAGTATATGATTTACTGAAGTCCTGAAGAGGAATCAGAGTTACCCACTAAACTGGAAACTTTTTTATGTAGATCCTCTGTCTCTTCTTTCAGGTATCTGTTCTTTGGCCAGTTATTTACTTGCAAGATGGTTGTGAGAGAAAAGGGAAGGGCTTGAAATTTAAGTGAGTTTAGGTGGCAACCTACTCAAGTTTCTAGAAATCATTTTGATTATCTTAATATCACTGTCTGTTATTATGATAGAGATTTTGGAAATGAAATCACTCAAATAGTAATTTAGTTCTATAAGTGGGTATAAAAATAGCTCTTAGTATATTATCAGCACTCTGGGGAGAGTGACCATCTCCTACTCTTGTCTTTTGTGGCTACCAGAAAACTTCTCTTCTGGAATGGGTGCTTAGTCAACTTTTTTCACAGATTATGGCCCTTTTAGAAAAGTTCCAAAGGAGCAAATTCTACTTCTGTTGGTTTTCAGATTCCTGAAAACACCCATGTGTTGCATGGCTATAAGAATTTTATAGAAGAATCCAATGACACAGTATCTTTTTGTGTTACCTCTGCTAAATCCAGTAAGGAGGTTTTTATTACATTGCATAGACTTACTACTAGTATATTAAATTATCCAAAAATCCCAGTGGATTAACATGGTAGATGTTTACTTCTCCTTTATGTAATAGGACAATGTAAACAGTCAGCAAGCAGCTTTCCATGTGGTGACTCAGGGACCCAGGCACTTCTACCTGTGGTTCCTAGAGCCCTGGAACCCTTTGCTGACTGCCGTATTGGCTGGCAGATGAGAAAAACAGAGTTGAGAGTTATTGTGAGAGCACTTTATGGGTCAGTTTTGCCCACATTCTTGGCCAGAACTGTCACATGGCTCAGCTGCCTTCAAGGCAGAGTCAGACCAGTGTACTTAGCAGGAGAAGGACATAATTTATGAAGACATAACAGTATCTGCCATGTCCACTATCAGTCACTAAATATACTTCTCAGTCTTCTGACAATCACAGAACACACTTACACCTTCCCAGTGTACTCAGCCCAAACCCCAAACAGTCACAACATCAGGGCCCAATCCAGCACCTTCAGATGAATTCTAGGCTCCCTCCCTCATCTAATACTCACAGAAGGGGTGGTATAATCATGATACAAGTCTTATCTAGGACACATAGTGCAGTCCTCACAGGTAAGCATTCTGAAATCTTCCTGGCAGGCATTACAGAGCCCCCATCCTGGGCGGGGTCTACTATTTTGTGCCCTTCATCTTCTCTGTTTCCTGGCTGTACCTGCAGTGATGGTGGTGAGTACATTCTCTCTGAACTTCACCGAGGCTTTGCCCTTTGCTTCCTGCTCTGGTGAATTTGGGGGCCAAAAACTTTTTGTTAGCGTCAAAAGATAAAAAGAGTAAAAACTGGCCTTACAGTTTCTCTGTCAATACATTTCCTCAACATTCAGAGGGTTCCTTGTGAATTTGCTTCTGGTGAGTTCCCTGGGCCTTAGTAACCATACCTAGGGTTTGCTTCAAGACATAACCAGCAAGCCTAGTTTATTTCAGGACTTCCTTGACCCCATGACTTTCAGAGTGATCAGAGTTTAGGTTTATTTGAAATATGGACTTTGTGGCACTCTTTACCTGACCGTTGTTGCAATGCTGAAATGTTGTGTTTCACTGGGAAGGTTTTCTGGGCCACCATGGCTGAGACAGGTGCAAGCCTTCGCATTCTCTCCCCTAGCAGGTGGCTTTTCCAGCTGTGCACGGCTCCTAATCTAGGGGTTTCTTTCCTTTGATCTCTGCTAGAAAGCCAGTCAATTCCCCTCTGAGCTTGTTAGTTCTTGGATCCATTTTAATGTCAGTCTCTGGTAATCAGCACACCAGCAATCTTTTCTCTGCTTCCTCCATAGCAAGGATTTAGGAAGAATATGGATTTTCCTCCTAATTATTTCAGGACTAGATTCACAGAACTGTCTAGTGGCCACTCCTGTGGTCTTTTCAGAAAATAAGATTATTTTCTCTGTGTCTCTGCCTCCCCAAGGACCTCAGGGTGCTCTGCTGGGGCCTCTGACCTGGAAGGATGGAGGTGGAGGATGATGTGTGTGTGTGTGTGTGTGTGTGGGGGGGGGTGCATGAGCAAGATATGGGCGTGGCCAGTGTGGGATTGGTGACCACATCTAACCCTCAGGAAGGTTGAGAGTGTCATGTAGCTGTGTGCCCAGGTGAAAGCTAAACAGGTTTTGGTGAACACGCAACAGTCTCAGCCACAGGTGGCAAAGAAGTGGGTGAATGGAGATGTATGCTCATATTAGCAATTCAAATGAATATTTGTAGACAAAGAGTTAAGACTAAAAAGCAGGTAGAGTAAGACAGTGGCTAAAGAGAGAAGAAGGGTAAATAGTGGAGAAATCACTTAGTGATGCTCTTAAAACCCAGAGAGAACAGATAGAAAGTTTGTGTGTCTCCCTCATCTTGACTCTCTCCCTGTTGATGGCTGGTCAGGGCAGAGTCCTTCCAGAGACTTGAACATAGAGGTGGAGGAAAGTCTTCTAAGGAGGTAGGGAAGCAGGGTGGGGTGACTTTGCTCAAAAGAACTCTGTGAACCATACATTAATCCACATAGGTTTGTTCCTTTCCTGCAGGGCTATGGGTGAGTCATCTTGGTTCATTATTCTTTAAAAATAACACAGGAAGGGTGGGAACGACTGAAGGAAACCCACCTCTGGCATTTAAGAAATCTGCCAACATCAGCTCCCTGCAGTGAGTGCTTCTGGGCGTAGGTGTTCATCTCCGAACACAGATCCGCTGCACAGGAGGCAAACTTTGCCCTGACCGACGAGCAGCCTTCAGTGAAGTTCATAATGCTCCTTATCAAACCCTTTCATGGAAGGAATTATTTCCTAATTTTTCTGGTATTAGCATCTTTATGTTCAAGTTCCTGAAAAAACAACAACTACTCGTCAATTTAGTTGTGGCAGAAAGGTAAGAGACAGGGAGGAGGTCTTTATTCTGCACTTGAGAAACTAAATTTATGAATATAGAATCATTCCTAGTCTTACTGATGTCATCAATGTAAAATCCTCCTTCCTTCCTTCCTTCCTTCCTTCCTTCCTTCCTTCCTTCCTTCCTTCCTTCCTTCCTTCCTTCCTTCTTTCCTTTCTTTTCCATATTTATAAAATATTCAGGTACTGTTCTGGGTGCAGGCATTAGTTGGTGAAGAAAAACATTTATTTTCCTAAAGAGGGAGTAGACTGGTATGGAGTATGCAACAGAAATCTATTATGAGCCACATGTGTGCATTTAAATTCTCTAGTAGCCACAATTACAAAACATTAGAAGGAAATTTTAATCATATATTTTATTAAGCCCTATATATCCAAAAACATCATCCCTGAAATATTCTTTTTTATTATTATATCTTTCAATTATGGTTTATATTTTTCCCAATCCTACTAATTTACTTCCATCATTTGTGTTTTTTTCCTCCCTACTGGAAACCACCCACATATCCAGTGAATAGGTGATTAAACCAATTGTGTCCCACCTGTACCATGGAATACTACTCAATAATAAAAAGGAATTACCTATTGATTCTTGCTCAAATGCAGTGCAAGAAAATTATGCTGAATGGAAAAAAGTCAATTTCAAAAGGATACATACTGCATGGTTTCATTGCTCTAGTATTCATGAAATAACATAATTTTAGAGACAGAAAACAAAATGGTTGTGAGGAGTTAGGGATGATTAGGAAATGGGATGGGTATGGTTATATGGGAGTAAGGAGAGAACGTCATGGTGACAAGAAGTGTCTTGCTTGTTGTAGTGGTGACTCAAAGTTATACCTGTAAAAAATTGCAGGATCCGCACATATGTACATACACATTAGACAGCATAAGTGTATGTATACATCGTGATATCTCAGTGAGCTCTGTGGGTTGTACCAGTGTCAACTTCTTGGCTTTGGTGTTATACTATGTCACGATGGTCACATTGGGGCGTTTGGGGGAGGGTACACAGGGCCTCCCTGTACATTTTTTAAAATTCTCACCTGAGGATTTTTATATTGATTTTAGAGAGAGGAAGGGAGAGAGAGAGAGAAACATTGATGTGAGAGAGAAACATGGATTGATTGTCTCCCATACACACCCTGACTGGGAGGAGGGGGTTTGAATCCACAACCTGGGTATGTGTTCTAACTGGGGATTGAACTTGTAACCTCTTGATGTATGGGATGAAGCTCCAAACAACTTAGCCACTCAACCAAGGCCCCCGTACAATTCTTTGCAATCTCCTGTAGTGAATAAAAACCAAATCTAAATAAAATGTTAAAAATGGCTTCTGCTATTGCATTGTGTGTTTTAAGGAAGATCTAGGAAAATGTGTCAGTACGTTTTACATGAATGCAGTAAAATGTCACAGAGCATTTTGTGGCTTTGTTTTATTGTCAGATTTTGGTCATCAAACACACACACACCCACATATACACACACAGTCATACACACATACACTCACAAACACACTCATGCACTCACACACATATAAATACACATACACACACTCAAACACTTACACACTCACACACACATGCACACACGCACTCAACACACCCAACCCTATTCACATATATACGCATCTCCGTAGGCACAGGTCATTGACTCTCCATTCTGCTCCAGACATCTATCTGCTGTAGTTTGAAGTGTAAACCTCTCATCTTCTTAATGAGTGTTTTCCGTAATGATAGAAAAAGACATCAGTTTCAAACAAAAGAAATTCCTAGCTTATATATGTAGTGCAATAATTAACAACAAAAAGCTTTAACCAAAGAAAGTGAGAAAAAATTAAAATGACATCAAGGCGAAAATTTATTGATGTGATTTTGTGTAAAAATACAGGAATACTTAGAATACATTTTGGAGAAATAAAATTACATGAATGAAATTAGACATAATATTTATCTTGACATGTTGACCCAAACTTGCATTTTACTGGGTGGGAAAAGATTTAATTGAATTTTTCTCAGCTTAGGTTTGTCTTCCTTCCCTAGTTGATTGCTTCTTTATAATGTTAAAACTTGGGCCACTATGTCTTTTCCCTAGAATTGGTTTCTGCTGCTCCTTAGATAGGTCTTAGGCCATATGTTCTGCCTGTGCTCAGGAAGTTGTGTGCTTGCCTGCTACAGAACAGAAGTCCAAGAGCAAGGCTGGCTCTTAAAACCTTTCTTTCTTGGTGGATTTCCCATATAGAAAGTTCTGCCAATTGTATTGGTTTTCCTTTGTTCTGAAAAATTTCTAACAGATGCTTAAATTTATCACTTAAACCCATTTTCTAGGGATTTAACCTTGACACTGTAGTTATAAAGGGCCCCCTGTGCCAAGAACATAGTACTTGGAAGCCATTTAAGAAGACTTTATAAAGATTTTGAAAATGGTTTTCAAAAGTGGATTCATTCAACTCACATTGTTTAGTGTGTAATTTCTTTAATTTGCAGAATAATATTTTTAGACACCCAGCATTTTGGCCACCTAAATCACACTCACTTTTTTTATTCCTGCTTCAGATAATAGTAGCAGCTTTCCTTTCATTCTAAACTAATTTCCCTACTTTCCATCACCCGCTATCTCTGTGTGTGTCAGCTGCTGCATGAAGAGTGACAGGAGAAACGCAAAAGGAGACTCAGAAGGCAATGAACAGTATTTGATCACTGCCCTGTTCTTTATTCCACCATCTGAATGGAAAAGGTGGAGGGAATCGAAGGGAGGCATTTATTCTAGGAAAACCTCAGAGGAGTAATTGTCCCTTCCATGAAACCTTTTGTTACTTCTGGCGTTTTCTTGTTACTGAAGGGTATTTTTATGTGTGATTATCAAAAGTGGTAAAGTGCAGGACAATGATAGGAAATTCATTTTATAATTGTCCTTTGCTAAAATAGCTTTCTGCTCACTTGAGCTAAGAATGAACAGATATCATGAAGACTGAGCTCTTTGATGACATGAAATTGCTCTCCTAGTATAATTGCCTTCGGAAATTTCTTGCTGGTGTCTAGCAGAAAGTTTAATGCTGTGTCTGTAGCTATTTAACAATGGAATTGGGAAAAAAAGAGAAAGACCCCCAGAATGTGCTGATTAATATGCATATGAAAGTTTATTTCAATAGAAAATATTACTTCCTAACCATAACTACTTGCTTACCTCACACCTGTTAGAATGGCTGTTATCAAAAAGACAAGTGATAATAAGTATTGGTGAGAATGGGGAGAGAAGGAAACCCTTGTGCACTGTCGGTGGGAATGGAAATTTGTGCAGCCATTGTGGTAAACAGTATGGAGGGTCCTCAAAAAATTAAAAATAGAAATGCCACATGGTCCAGAAATTCCATTCCAATGGAAGGAAATGCAATCAAGATTCATAGTAGATAGCCCACGTTCATTGTAGCAATATTCACAAAAGCCAAGAAATGGAAACATCCTGAGCATATGTTGATGGTGATATCTATCATCTATCTATCTATCTATCTATCTATCTATCTATCTATCTATCTATCTATCATCTATCTTGGAATATTATTCAGCAACACAAGATGAAGAAAATTCTGCTTTTTGTGACAATATGGATGAATCAAGAGGACACTATAAGTGAAATAAGCCAGTCATAGCAGGACAAGTGCTGTATGATCTCACTTATATGTGGAATCTGTAAAAGTCAAATTTATAAAACCAGAAAGTAGAATGGTGGTGGCCTAGGGGTGGAGGCTGAGGAAGTGAGGAGATGTTGGTCAATTAGTATACACTTTCAGTTATAATATGAAAAAGTTCTGAAGATCTAATTAATGCTTATTGTAGTGATTATAATTAAAGTAATGTGTCATGTACTTGACATTTTCTGAGAGAATATCATAAATTGTCTTGCCCCAAAATGGTAATTATGTGAGGTGATAGATGTATTAATTAGCTTGATTGTGACGATCATTTCACAGTGTACATGTATGCACCTTTAAAAAACAAAACATCATGTTGTATAACCTAAATATATACACTTTTGTTTTTCAATCATTAAGCTTGGGAAAAAAATAATTAAAAAAAGACATGTAGTTTCATGACCTGACACTTCAGTTGAAAACATTTCTCTAGGAATACAAGTAGAAATTTTTGTGTTTACTTTAAGACTTCAGTTTTCTCATTTTCATTCATTAAGCAGATTTTTAAATTAGGGTATTTACATTGTTCCAGGCATGTTTGTTCATGCTGGTGACACATCAGTAAAGAATAACGTCCCTGCATTCATCTAGTGTTACATCAAATGGTGGGTATAGAGCATTGGCCCAGATCGGGCAGGCACTCCGTGTCTTGGTGGAAGGACCACCCAGAAACCAGTGTTGGCCAGAGGAGGTTGCAGGGTGTCATGGAAGATTTAGGTGAGAACTCTGCACACAGGGGAGGTCTATGGGCAGCAGAAGCTTTCTTAATAAATGAAAAGTTGATGAGGTAAAGTATGAGAAGATAGAGAAGGAGTATGTTGAACAAAGGACCTTCCTGTGTCTGGTGGACCATAGCTTTCCAGTGGAATGCATGTGAGGTGAGGTTGGAGAGGCAACAAGCTCGACCTGGGGGTTAGGCACCCTGTGGAGGGAGCCATGGATGTGTGTGGCACACAAAGGACAGTGTTTGCTCTGGAGACTATGAAAGGGGGAGACAGTAAGGAGATGAGCAGCTGCGGAGAAGAGATGTGATGAGGACCTGCTCTGATATGATGGTTAAGACCTCTGTTTATACATGGCCTATGCATCCCTACACACTCCTCCCAAAGCATTACAGGGAGAAGCCTATCTTCTCTCTCCTATCCCTGTTACAAACGGAGTTTCTTGTCCCCCTAAAACTCCTGTTGAAGTCTCCTCCTTCAATGTGATGCCACTGGGAGAGGAGGCCTTTGGGAAGTAATTAGGGTTAGATGAGGGCTCATTTTCTCTCTTTTAAGAACTCATGCATTCTAAAATCAAATACTGTTTTTATCAACTCCACAGGCTCCCATAACAATATACTCTTTAGCCAATGGCTGCAACTATACATTTTTTAAAGTAGATTCTTTGCAAAAGAACTACCTGACAGGGAGCCCTCTCAATTCTCAATCATATTTTTCTCTATTATAAAAACCCTCACAGGCAAAGAAATCCTTTACTACAAAAAATAATGATATCCGTCTATGCCCCACTGCACAGTAATGAGACTGGATGTTCCTCTGCGGCCTGTGAAACCCACTCTCATCCCTCAAAAGGTCTGATAGAGCTGTAGCACAGACATCCCCTTACGTCGTCCTTTGTTCAAAAGGCAAATGAATGTAAGCCAGGTAGAAGTGGATTAGGGCAGAAATAATAATGATTTGAATATATGTTCCTAAAATTCTACGTCTGCCTTTGGGATAGAGCATTCCAAATATAAGAGGATTAAAGCAACTGTTTTGTTAATACCCATCCTTGGATTTAGACAATTCCATTTTCTGTGTTTTCCTTTGGGCAGGGATAATGTGCAGAGGTAAATGGGCCTTCCTAAGACCATATAGAAAACCAGGGGCAGAGCTGACTCAGTGTCATATGTGGGGCCTGAGGACCTACCAGGTACACACAATCCCCTGTGCTGAGAAGGCCCCCAATTTGTATTGGCATACTTCTGCACCTTCTTGAAATTTTTAATTACTTTTTTGTTAATCCTCACCTGAGGATATTTTTTTCCATTGCTGTTTAGAGAGAGTGACAGGGAGGGAAGAGGGAGGGGGAGAGAGAGAGAAACATCTATGTGAGAGACACATCAATTGGTTGCCTCCTGCACATGCCCAGATCACGCCAGATATTGAACCTGCCATCAAGGTACGTGCCCTTGACCAGAAATGGAACCAGCGACCCTTCAGTGTGCAGGCTGATGCTCTGACCACTGAACAACACCTGCCAGGGCAAAATTTTCAATGGTTTTTGAACAAGGAGCCACACACTTATTTTGCACCAGGCCACACAAATTTTATAGCCAGAAGCTTTGAGTATTTTGCACACACCATTTGAACCTCACAGCCAGAAATTACAAATTATGCCTTATAGCTAAATGTGATTGAGTGTGTGGCACAGTGAGAAAGTGATGAAATATTTTCCATCGGCAAGTCAAGCCCGAAAGCAGTGGTTGCAGGAACTTGTAAGAAGGTACGTGAATTTGTTCCTTGGTGGTCAGGTAGTTCCTAAGAAGAAATGAATGAGGCAATGGTACTATGAAAAGTTGCCTATAGAGTATACAAAGGCTTTCTGAACCCTGGCAATAGTAACCGGAGACTTTTGCCCAAAGTTTGAAACTTTGGAATTCATTTAAAATCAGAAACTAGAAGCAGAATTTGCAATGTTTCTTTTTCTTTACTATAAAGACATGTAAGATAAATTGACTGTGAATTTAAGACTCTGAAATTGTAAGTGCATTAAAATCATAAAGCATAGGCAGGATTGTATGAACTATGATAATCCAATTTTCTTACAAATCCAAAGGGTATGAGCTTGAATCCTTTTTTTTCTTGAAACACATGGGCTCTTGGTGAGGATAATGAGTCAGTAAGAGATGGTACATTTAACTTCATTCTTTACTTAGCTCTGACATGGGTCAAAGGTACCGATTGCTTGACTGATCTACCCATTTGATGTCATTATTTTTTCCCAATCTTATCATTTGCTTTGATGGAGGCATTTTAAAGAGCAGAATACCTCTGTAATAATTTCCATTGCTTAGTTACCCTCTCCCTTTCACCTATTTCCCCATCAGCTTTTCAGATTATGGTGCAAGAAAAATACTTTCCTTTTATATCTTATCTTTGTGTACTATAGGGGACTCTTCCCCAGATCACACAAATGGCTTCGTTACTAAGAGGTCTTCCTTCTGTGGAGGAATGTCATGTTTGCAGAAATCCTTTTGGAAATGTTGTGTCAAATTTCATTAGCACAAAGTCTCCCCACAATTTTCAGTTGATTCATCATGGTCAGTCTTAGTTGGAATGGAGACGAAGGTTTTCCCTACATGAAAGAGATTCAGCTTGGCAAGCTCAGTAATTTGGAAACCTTTGTAGATGGTGTCCTCACTGAGGATTTGTCACCAGAGCAGATCACACTCCAATAGGTCCTTCTCTAGGCAGCAATTCAGACAACTGCAAAGTCAGAATCATGCTACTGGCGATGCATATTTCACTTTCCTGGCTTATTCTGGAGTGTGGGGGAGTAGGTGAGGCCGGGGGAAGGTCAATAAAAAAAAAAGAGACATATGTACTACTATTTGCAATACTTTAAACAATAAAAAAAAAAAAACACACAAAGATGAACACACAAAAAAAGACTAACTTTTGATTTTAAAGACAATATTTCTACTCAATAACATGTTTTCTGAAGTTTTATGCCAAAATTTGCACTCACTAATCATAAATATTACAGTTAAAGCTCTAGTTCACATTAGTAAAATTTAAACACGAACACAAATTGCCAGGGGTCGCATAGGATGACAAAGCTGAAGTCACTCTATTCAGTTTCTCAATCTTCACTGTCATTGCACTATCATTTTTTGTTTTGTTTTAGTTTTATAAATACCATTTAAATGCAGTTTTATTTAAAAAAAAAAAAAAGACAGGGAAGGCATGAACTGAGTCTGAAGCAAGGCATGCAGCTCAGAGCTAGGGCTCCATCCGTGTCACAGAATTACTGTAGGACATGATATTTATTAAGGCAAACTGATAAAAATATGTTGATTTGTACCTTATTATAAATCACTAGTAACCACAGCAGATGTTTAGAACTTAGACCAACAAACTAGACTCCCCTCCCCCGTGGGATATATTTTATCACTGACCTTGCTTAGAATTGCCGGGGCATGGTGATAATTAAAGCAGACACATTTTAGTCATTTCAGTTACTCATTTTAAATTCTCTACAATGGATGCACTTCCCCTTTCACACCCCAGTCCTCACGGGTCAGGTTATGCCCACCACCCTACCTGGTATGCACCTGATAAGGAAACAGCTATATTAAGAATTCTAATGTCTCCTGTCATTACATCCAATAACCCCAGACTGAAAAAATTTGTAGTTGAACACTAGGTTGTGTGATTGGTATGGACATGAAAGTCCGCCTCAACTCATGTGTCGAGACCCTACCCGCAATGTGAGGGTGTTAAGGTGTTAGAAGGTGGGGCCTTTGAGAGGTAATTTAGGATTAGATAAGGTCCTGAGGGTGGAGCCCTTGTGAATGGAATTAATATCTTTATGACGGTCAGGAGAGAGCTTGCTCCCTCCCCTCCCTGCCAGGCCAGGGTACAGGGGAACAAGGCATCTACAATCTGGAAGAGGCTTCTCACCAGAACTCGACATGCTGACCTGGACCTCAGACTTCCAGCCCCCAGAAATCACTATAGGTAATAAATTCCTTGTATTTATAAGCTGCCCAGCTATGGGATTTTGTTGTGACTCCCTGAAAGGAATAAGACAGAGTATTTTGCTTTGTTTTTGACATAGAAGCCAGAGCTCAATCCTACTCTTGTGGTGTGAGTCGCCAGTAGAATCGTGATGCCTGCCTCACGACAGTGGGTTGGAAATTAGACCTACTGTGGCCTGAGAAACTAGGTTTCACCTTGTATTACGGGCGGTATTAAAGGGCTCTAAAGTAATGGAGCTTATAAAAGCTTGTGGAAAATAATGAACACAATTGGGATTTTGAAACTACACTTGGCTACCAGGGAATCATGCTTTTGCATCTTCCTCAGAAGCACTATTTGTGCTAATGTCTAGTATTTTGCCAAAGGCCTTAATCATGGCTAAATGAAACCAAGGATGCTCCCTCACCACCTCATCAAAAGGAAATTTGGGCATTTGCATATGCAAGGTTACAAATTCAGGCTCTGTGACAAGCTACAGTCATAAATGCTGCTCTTGCTGGTTTCTTTCTTAGAGCTGCTGACTGAATCACAAACAGCCCTTTGGTGCACTGCTGGGTGCTTGAACGCCCCAGCCCTGGTAGGACAGTGTTTTCTTTGTAGATGACTCTTAGCCAACGTGCAAACACCACTGGGCATCTGGAAACAGCAGCAAAGTACCAGAGCAGACCCGTCCCCGTCGGCAGTTGGCAGATAGAAAGACAAGTGGTGATCTTGGTCTACAATGACCACAAAGCTTCATCACTCACCTTTCATCTGCCAAATAGATGGTGTTTCAGAGACTCTAACTGGTTGACCTTGCTTGAATGTTTGTCTAGTTTTAAGCTATTTAATCTTCCTCTCTTTCATTTTGCAAATATGAAATGTAAGGAGATCCTTTTAACTATGCACTTATATCTGCTATAAGCAAACATGTCATTTGCTTTTCTCAGAGGTTTAGGTTGGCTTTTCCTGGCTTGGAAGGAAAACAAATAAATAAAAACTCCGTGGTAGTTTATTGAGAAGCATTTCCCAAAATGTCCCAGAGTTAGACAGTTAAGTGAGATAGGACCTCACGTTACCTGCTTCCCCACCCCCAACCAAAGTCAAACCACTGCAGAGTCATCATTGAGATTAGAGTTCTTCTCTCACTCCAAAGGCTGCACTTGACCTTAAGAATTTCTTAGAATTTGTGTGTCCTCTAAGGTGGGAAATTTCCCCCTGCAGTCCTGATTCCTCTTTGCTTTAAGTGTTTCTGCTGCACTAATTAAATCGAAGTTAACCAGTTTAAGACCCTGATATACAGCAGCTGCCCAGCCAGAAACACAAAGAGGGAAAGGGCACTCAAAACGTTATAGCAAACGATTCTCCGTGTTAGAGAAAAAATGTTGACTGTTTCTGTTTTTCCAGAAGTGGAACTAATCAGCTGCCATGGGGAATCAAGTCTGACATTTCTATCTCTTAGGGAATTATGGAGGAATTAATAACTAGGATTAGTGTGTGGACATTAATACAGACATTGTCCTATCCCCAGCTCATGGTATATGTGCCCTGGCATCAGTGGGGGCAAAATATGATCCTAAGGTAAAGCCATGTCACCAAGCCTGCAGTTCCTTACTATTTCTGGTTACATTTTTCATTATTACTCATCTCTGCATTGGTATCATCCTGAAAGCTTTTATATGTAATGTCTTGTGAAGGCAGAATAAGCCTTACTTTATTAAGGAGAGATGGGGCTCAGATATGTGGAGTGATTCACACAAACCTTTCATAGGACACAGACAGGAAATATTATCTCTACTCAATAAGGCATGAGCTCGAGTTGGTTCCTGCTTAACTCCACCACTTGCTGAGTAGAAGACCTCAGGCATGTTAAGCCACCACTGTGTGTGTCAGTCCTCACATGTGAAATGAGGTCATTGAGAAGATTAAAGGGGGTAGTGTAGGCACAGTTGACCACAGTGCCTGGTGCACCATAGGCTTTCAATTTTAACTAATACTATAATGGTCCCCAGGACAAAATGAGAGATTGAAGAACTAAGAGTAGCTGAAATTTTGAAGTCACTACCTTGAGATGATTAATTGGATGCAAGTGACTTTGTCATGTGGATGTAGGACCACGTTGACTCATAAAGTACAAATAGGATTTCAGTTTTTTAAAATTTTATGTTAATTTGTTTTGGTGAGAACACATAACATGAGATCAACGCTCAATGACAAGTGCACAGTGCAGCACTATTAACCACAGACACAGCATCATATAGCAGAGCTCCAACCCTGTTCATTTTTCATAACAGAAACTTTATACCTGTTGAACAGTAATTCCCCATTTCCACCTTTCCCAGGCCCCTGGCAACCACCATTCTACTCTTTCTGTGAGTTTGACTGTTTTAGATACCTCATGTACCTTGGTAATGTAGGAGACACACTCAGCCACACCTGACCTCCAATACCAACCACACTCCTGGGATTAGGGTGGGATCAAGATTGGGTAAGGATCTGAGGTGGAGGGTAAGAGATGCAAGTGGTGTATGTTGTGTCGTATAAAAATTTTATCCTGTTTTTTTAAATCCTCACCTAAGGATATGCTTTTATGGATTTTAGAGAGAGAGGAAGGGAGAGAGAGACAGAGAGAGAGAGAGAGAGAGAGAGAGAGAGAGAGAGAGAGAGAGAGAAACATCTGTCAGTTCCCTCCCATATGTGCCCTGACAGGGGATTGAACTCACAACTTAGGTATGTGCCCTGACCAGGAATTAAACCCACAACCTTTTGGTGTAACGAGTGGACCCTCTAACCAAATGGAGTCACACTGGCCAGGAATCTCCTGTATTTTGATGGGATCCTTTCACAGTAAAGTGGTAGCATCCATAGATTCATGTTTCAGGTCATGAAATAGTCCCATCATTCTAGAGATAAATTCCCATGCTTACTTGAATGATCTCAAAGTTGCTACCTGACCTAACAGTGGGGAACCACCTCAAAGGGGCACATAACAGTCCATTTTGGAAGATTTGTCTATCTAGGTCTTTATTTTCCACTGAAGCCCTATTCTGTGATGAAAAATATATTCCATAATTTGAAGGTAAGGTGCAAAGGCAGTGAATTCCCTTGCTGAGAAGTAATACTTCCTTAAGACAGGAATACTCTTCTGTGTCTAAATTCTCACTTTGTCTCATTCCTGAACTTAACTGTTGAAATCCTTTCTTTCTTTGGGGCCCATCTGAAATGCGGGCATGTGACTCAAGAGGAAAGATTTTAATTCTGAGTTTAGAGTAAATCTTGTCAGCCAACCTACCCCAAACTGTATTCCTCTACCCACTAGTAAGTACCCTTGAGATAGCATTTTGTGGTCAGATAATGTTCAGAGAACACCAAGCCCTGTGTCTTCCTTCTAGGGGGCTTCCTGTGCTCATTCTCGCTTTGGAGATGCTAAAAGTCCGCAATAAAGTGAACTGTTTATGTCTGTCATGATGGTCTTCCAAAGTGCATGACCCACCCCTCCTTTACTTCACACTGACTATCTCTGAGCATGGTTTTTCTACACCCAGGACAGTTCTGAAAGCCCTTCTTCAGGACTCAGGAAGCACCAACAGTGAAAGTGAGGGAAGGGGAGAGAAACAAGATGGCGGCATAGGGTAGACACCGTATATGCAGCTGTGAACAACTATTTCAGAAAAACCACGAAAAGAACATACGGACACCACTCGCACCCACAGGATGGCTGGCTGAGTGAAAATCCTACAACTAGAGAAGAGTCTAAGACTCAGAGGAGCAGCGGAAGCAAAGTACAGAGGTACGGAGGTGCGCGCACGGGGCTCGGGGAAGGGCTGGCGCCGGGGGACGCGGTTCTTTTACAAAACGGAGAGAGCCACAAGTCCCCAGCGGCTCTGAACTCCAGTTCCAAGCGAGTTTCTAAGGACCCACAGACACCCAGAGAAGGGGGACTGACTGGCACCAGGAGGAAATCCAAAACGGGTTTCTCTCAGCGTTGCTTGCAGCAATTATCGTGGGACACAGAGACCTGGTGTCTCTCAGCGCAGCACTGAAAAGCACCATAGCTATTTGCTCCGCCCCGCCCGGCGAACTCCCCGAGGCCCCGCCCCTCCCAAGCTAACTCAACACCTCCTTAAAGATACAGGAGCCAGCCCCACCTAGTGGCCAGAGTGGGACTAACCTAAACAAAACAGATCCACAAGGAACACACTCGGGCAGATGCAGTGAGCATAAAAGCTCCACTGAAACAACTCTTGCCCCATAAGGGTGTCTCCAGCACAGATATTCTCCCACTGTAGACACAGCTGACTCTCATAACCAAGTGGCTTAGAGGTTAATCCCTCGCAGTGATCGCCTAACTCAGCAAGGAACGCAGCCAAAATGCGGAGACAAAGACAAATGACAGAAATGGAGGAAAGAAAACGACAGGATATAGAGTTCAAAACCACAGTTATTAGGTTTTTCAAGAAAATGCTAGAGACTGCTGATAAATTTGATGAGACCCTCAAGGATATGATAAAGGACCAACTAGAAATGAATCATACACTGACTGAAATGAAGAATATTAT
>PVJC01021665.1:0-20114 GCA_004026665.1 Murina feae
TCGAGTCAAAGATTTGAAACATGAAAAAGCAAAAAGCACCCAACTGGAAGAGAAAAAAGAAAAAAGAATCCAGAAGTGTGAAGATAGTGTAAGGAGCATCTGGGACAACTTTAAGCGCACCAACATCAAAATTATAGGGGTGCCAGAAGAAGAGAGGAAGATATTGAAAACATATTTGAAGAAATAATGACAGAAAACTTCCCCTACCTGGTGAAAGAAATAGACTTCCAAGTCCAGGAAGCACAGGGAACCCCAATCAAAAGGAACCCAAGGAGGACCACACCAAGACACATCATAATTAAAATGCCAAGGGCAAAAGACAAAGAGAGAATATTGAAAGCAGCAAGAGAAAAGCAGTTAGTTACCTACAAGGGAGTACCCATACGACTGTCAGCTGATTTCTCAACAGAAACCATGCAGGCAAGGGAATGGCAAGAAATATTCAAAGTCATGAATAGCAGGAACCTACAACCAAGATTACTCTACCCAGCAAGGCTATCATGTAAAATTGATGGTCAGATAAAGATCTTCACAGACAAGAAAAAGCTAAAAGAGTACATCACTACCAAATCAGGATTATTTGAAATGCTGAAGGGCATTCTTTAAGAAGAAGAGGAAGAAGAAAAAGGTAAATATAAAAAGTATGAACAACAAAGTGACAACAAATACATATTTATCAACAAGTGAATATAACAAGTCAATAGAAATATCTGATGAACAGAATAAACTGGTGAATAGAATATAAGTAAGGGCATAGAAAGGGAATGGACTGATATTTCTCAGGGGGAAGAGGACATGAGGGGTATGGGAAGAGACTGGACAAAAATATTACATCTATGGATGAAGACAGTGGGGGGGGGGTAAGGGCACGGGGCGAGGGGGGGGAATCAGGTGGAGGGGAGCTATGGAGGTTTTTTAAAAAAAGAACATCTGTAACAATCTGAACAACAAAGAATATTAAAAAAAAAAAAGAAAGATTACCCAACATGCTAAAAAAATAAAAATAAAAAAATAAAATAAAATGTATGAATTGTTTGTTCCTGGAATTTTCCATTTAAGTTTTTGGACCACAGTTGACCATAGATAACTGAAACCACAGAATGCAAAACCTTGGAAAGCAAATCCACACATCAGGGGGGACTATTATAGCTAGATTTGTCCATTTATTGCTGCTTATCGTTGATTCTTACATAGAAATATGTCTATATTACAGGAGGAGATGGAATTCCAACTACTCCCAAAGCAAGCTTGAATGACTCTGAACTATTACAAATTTACTTACCAACACAGATAGCCATGGTGCCAACTATATTGTTTAGAGTTCTCTAAGTTAACTTCCAAATAGAACACCATGGTTGCTAAAGGATAAATAGTAAAATGCACTTATTTAAAGTGTACACATAGATTTTTATAATGTAAAAGTATTCACAGAAATTGTTTAGAACTTAGACTAACCAAAGTTTTGTGTATGTTCTCCCCCCCCCCGGAGACTATTTCATCACCAACTTTTAGAATTCCTGGTGCACGGTGATAATAAAAAGCAGATTGAGTTTTAGTGTCTCCTCATTGTTGGCCTGTGCCTGGGCACCCTCCACCCCATCCTCAGTGCACTGTGATAAAGCAGACAGAGTGTAATGAGGACCACTATTCCACGGGGTTTCCAGGGACAGTGGTCTCTGATGAGGTCATATTTGAGCAGAGACCAGAGGGAAGTGAAAGAATGAGCTATGCCACTATCTGGGGAAAAGGATTCCAGGTTCTGAGCCCTGAATGTGGCTGGAGTGCTCAAGCAACAGCAAGAAAGTATAAGGGCGGAAGGGCGGTGCGAGAGTGCAGATGTAAGGGCAGAAGGGCGGTGTGAGAGTGAAGATCTGCCAATAGGAATGCAGAGGAAATGCCCGGCCAAGGACCTTCCCTCGACCAATCAACATGGACCACACGCGTTACCCCACCCACTACTTTCGGCCCTATAAATCCTTTGGTTTGCCTGAAACCCTCACTTCCCGCCCCGTAGCGCCATTGTGTGGCGGGCAAGCGGGGAGTCCAAGTTAACTTGTATAATAAAGCTCTCATGTTCTTGCAACGGTTTTGGGGCTCACTCACAGTCTTTGGGGACCACGACATCTGGGTACAACAAAAGCAGGTGATTGAAGCAAAAGGAGTGAGGGATGTAAAACTGAGTGCAGAGAAGGCTGGGGTGGGGGAAAGGAACATGGGAATTTCTGAGCTTGTAATACCTTTCCATCACAATCCTTCACACTGGGCGAACTCTGGCCTGGTGAAATTACATTGGACTTCCAGTTGGAAAACCTTGTTGGAATTAGATTTTTCTATTTACTAGAACTCAGTTTCCCAGCATAGAAAATGAGGATAATGAAACCTATCTCACAGGGCTACTGTGCTTACGAAGCTAAGTAAGATAATATTCGTGAAAGTGCTTTGTAATCTGTAAAGTACTGTAATAAGGCCCCTCTTGTTGCTAGTAAAGGAAGTTGATGCTTAAGTTCTCAAGAACCAAGGAAGTGAAGACATTGTAGGTGGAGTGCTCTGGTTCCTGCCGTCCTCTTCCTAACTGCTCAGTCCCTGATTTCCAGGGCCTTTTGCACAGCTTCTCCTTCAGCAGGAGGCCTGGGGAATGCAGGCAGGCAAGCTTCCCATCAGCATGACAGGAGGTGTACAACCACCCACAGTGATAACATTTACCCAAGCTAAACAGTATAAGATAACCTTCATTTGCAAATCTGACGAGCAAAATTACAAGGTACAGCTCTAACAGAGGGTGGAATGAAGCTCAGGATCATTATTTCCACATCTAAGGTTAGCAACTGGAAAATATAGTATATCTGTAAAATGACAATATCAAAGATAGCCCCCTCTTGCATGACATCAGCATCCACTCGAAATCTCCATTTTAGAGAGTAGAAATGGAGATATTGACCTCCGAGAATGTCTGGTCACATGGGCATATCTGAGTGTTCGCCACATACTAGACCAGGCTACCATGACATCATTTGTTGAAACAACTGATAAAGGTCGTTGCAAAATATCTTCCAACCCAAAGGAAAATATGAGCCATTTTTCCATTCTCTTTCTTTTTCAGAAGTCAGAGTGTTCTTTGCCTGGAGAAATACTCCCTTATAGAAATCAAATAAGAGAGATGGATGAAGATGAAAGGAATAAATGTAGGAATAAGAAGTTGTCTCAGGAGAAATTGCAAAACATATTCCCTACTTTTCGATGGGCCATTTATTTCTGTATCATCATCAGTAATTTCATGGGGATCTTGGCTTCCAATAGATCTGGGTGTGAAACCTTGTTGTGAGATCTGGGAAAGCTACTTAAGATTTCTAGGTTCCTGCCTTCTCATTTAGGAAGAGGAAATAATGAGTCTAATAGATAGGACTGTGGTGAGGATTAAATGAGAAAATGTATGTAATGCACAGCACAGTGCTGGGCACAGGTAGTGTTCAATAAATGCTAGCCATTTATACTATTATTGGGGGAAGTGACTAAAATAGAGGTAAATTACTATCAGAGGGGGAAAAGCATAGGAATGAGGGAAAATAGTCAACTTTAAGAATCATGCTTAGTTTCTTAGAATTTATCTAGTATATTTGCTCTAATGCTTAGCCTATGTGAACTATTTAAAAAGACAGTGGATACATGGAACAAACTGACAGATCTCAGAGGGGAGTGGGGTGGGGGGACAGGAAGAGATTAACCAATGAACTTACATGCATACTAGAGGCCCGGTGCAAGCATTCGTGCATGGTGGGATTCTGCAGCCTAGCCTGCAATCAGGGCTGATTGGGGCTGATTGGGGCTGGCTGTGGGAGATTGGCTGTGGGAGCACACTGACCACCAGGGGGCAGCTCCTGCGTTGAGTGTCTGCCCCCTAGTGGTCAGTGCGCATCATGGCCACTGGTTGTAAAGGTCACTTAGGCTTTTATATATATAGAAAATAGATATGCATAGCCCAAGGACAGAGACACTAATGTGGTAAAGGCTTGGATTGGAGCGGGAGCTGGGTGGAGGGGGAAGTAGGGGGCATCTATAATAATGTCAACAATAAAAAAGAAACTTTAAATGAAGCCCAAAAAGGAATTTATTCAATATAAAACATTTCAATATACCCTTGGTTTAAGAAGTCTTAATATATTAAGATTCAAGATAATGTGAATTACTATTTAAGAAATACATACATCATAAAGTTTAAATGGTAGTATTCATATTTTTAGAGCAACACTTCTTTTCATATTACCAATATAAATAATTTATTCTCAATACAGTAGAATCTTATTTATCTGGAATCATGAGTATATTAAGAGTTTATACCACATAACTAAAATTATAAAACCCTTAAACATCAAAATTTTTAAATATATTTTTAAATGTATTTTATGTTATTATATCTATATTTATTATAATGTGTATATTAAATGCATATATGTAACATTTTAGATTCCATATCGGACAATTTGCCTTATTCTTAGTATTTTTTTTAATTGACTTTGCTTCATTGATCAATTACTACACAACGCTGAGCTGGGAACTGCCCTCGGGAGCCACTAAAGATCATTAGATAGAAACTCACCAATCCAAATAGCCTTGCACTGAAGAATTTTTTAAAAAGTCCAATTAGCATTCCTTTTTAGTATTTCAGAGGAGGAACCCTTTTCCATGACCCTCTTCAGTCCCTGACTGGGCCTGAAAATTAAACCGACAAAGACATTAACAGGAGAAAAGCATACATATTTGTTTAATATGAGTTTTATGTGACACGGGAGCCTTCATGAGGAAGTGAAGATCTGAAGGAAAGGTTAAGCCTGAACGTTTTTGTACTATATTTAATGAAGAGTAGAAAGTTGCAGAAAATATGTGAAAGGACAAAGGGTAAGAGCTGAGGGTGGTAAACTGGGTAAACTGGGCAAGACCTGTTCGCTCAGATTCCCTCCACCTTGGGACATAAGGATGCGCCTTTCCTCCAGATACAAGCTGGACGGGCACCTCCCACGAGAGGACCTTACAGCCTGCCTTAAGGGAGGGGCAGGTCAGAGAGCCCTTCCCGAACCTGTCCTTTCTCTAGTTCCTGCAGCTTAAAATATTCACTCTGCCAAAGTGCTACATTTTGGGGTAGAATTTCCTGGGTCCCATCAACATCCTTATCTTCTGGCCCAAAGGGGAGAAAATTGACTTTTTAAAAAAAGACAAATGAGAAAAGCAAGGAGCACACCTGCCCCTCTATGGGCAGTCACACCTCCTCACCAGTTGGTATGTTCCAGAACTCCAAGATGTTATGTGACTTCCAGAGCAGCCCATTCTCATATCTGAGTTCCCTCCAACCCAACTGTTGGTTGAAGATTCCTGACCCTGGTTGGGGCGCATGCAGGAGGCAACCAATCGATGTGTCTCTCTCACAGTGTGTCTCTCCCTCTCCCTTCCACTCTCTCTAAAAATCTATGGAAAAATATCCTTGGGTTATTTACAAAATAAAAATAATTAAAAAAGGATTAACAACAACAACAAAAAAGTAAATCATCAGTCCGAATGTCCTACAGCTTCTTAATGACAGACACTTAGCAGACATTCATGTGTCTTAGTTGAGGTGACTTAAAGGGTGATCATGTAATAGCCTGTACACATATAGTACTTCATAGGTATCAAGCGGTTTTCTGAATGCTTTATAGATATTAACTAACTTAACCCTCGCAACCTGTGAGAACTACAGTCCCATTTTACAGATGTTTATTTATGAGTATTTTATAAAGAGAAATTCAGCAGTTTGTTCAAGATCACTCAAGCTATGAGATGAAATTCAAACGAGGCAGAATTCATGCTTTTACCACTTATCCATACCAGGTTCATTTTTATGTATTAAACCAATGTATATACACAGGAAATATCTGGAATGTTGCATATGCCAAATGTATACAGTAGTTCTATTAGGGTGGTCAATTTCTAATGTTCTTTCTCATCTGTTTTTTTTTTTTACTAAACACATTTTCTAAATGTGTGCTTTTTAAATTGGAATGTTTCGCTCTGGTGTGGATAGAATGCATGGTGTGGGGAGTTAATGACTGAAAAGCAAGCAGTGCCAGGAGGATCAGGAAAGAGGACCAGGACTCAAAGTCCCACCAAACGCACAGTCCGTTTGCTGTTTTAACTCTGGTTTCTCCTTGGGCTCTAGCAAGCCTGACCCTGGAAGGACATAAGCAGGGAGAGTGCTAGAAGCCTTCTAGATCTGCTTGAAGAGCATGCATAGGGGTTTCTGATCTTCAAAGAGAGTGGGAAAACTCTTGTGTGGTTTTTTTCCTCTCTCTTCATTTTGTTGCTCTCTAATCCCCCAGCAATCCTGCAGCAATGACCGGGACAGGACCTAAAACTCTGGTGAAGAGGGAACTTTCTCTGCCATTGAAGAAGCTGAAATCCCAAGAAGGAGAGAACAAACCCCTGTTGTTTCTTCTTTCTCTCCTCCATCTCCCCTCCCACCTGTACCGAATTCGGATGCCCTCACAGGAAGTACACAGAGGACAAAGTGACCAAAGCCCTGGTTTTCTGTCCAAGGACTGAAGGGGGAGAGCCCAGGGCACTCAGAAGGACCAGGGAGAGTATAAAGAGAGACGTTTTGGAATATAACCCTATAAAATTTTTTCATGAACTCCTAGACTTACCTCTGAGCATGGATTTTTTTTTCAATTTTTAAAAAATATTTTATTGATTTTTTACAAAGAGGAAGGGAGAGGGATAGAGAGTTAGAAACATCGATGAGAGAGAAATATCGATCAGCCGCCTCCTGCACACCCCCAGCTGGGGATGTGCCTGCAACCAAGGTACATGCCCCTGACCGGAATCGAACCTGGGACCTTTAGGTCTGCAGGTCGACACTCTGTCCACTGAGCCAAACAGGTCAGGGAACTGAGCATGGATTTCATCCTGAGGAACAGACCTCTATCCAGATCCCAGACTGGTCACCATGCGGTGAAGCCACAGGATATATCTGAATAATACAGCAAAGCCTTTGAAAGGAGAACTAATAGTGAAACCACAACCAACAAACTTGCAGCCTTAGCCATTTGGGTCAATTATCTGCTAAAAGAAAAATACCAGCATTATCCATAGGATTTAGAAAAGACCCAGAGTCTCATAGCATAACATTTAAAATGTTCAGTATACAATCCAAAATTACTCAGCATATGAAGAACCAAGAAAATCTCCACTCACATGGGAAAAGAAAGTCATAGACACCAAAACTGAGATGGCCCAGATGTCAAAATTATCTGAAAAACGGAACATGCTTACCTCCCACGCTCTGGTTTTCTCACCTGCACAGTGAGGGGTGGGCTAGAAAGTGCCTCCCATCTGTGGGTAGGGCTAGCTTAGGGGAGAATGCAGGACATCAGCCGGCAGTCTCCTTCATCTGTTCTTAGCTTGAATCCAAAGCCTTTCTGATTGAAAAACAAATGTCAGAAATTGGTCTTAATTACCTAAAAGCTTTTTATATAAATTTCTTAGAATATTATTTATAGCAGAACCATTTAATATCATTATGATAGTTCCACCTGAATTTTTTAAAAACTTAAATTCCAGTGATGGCTCAAAATGTCCTTTCTAATTTTTTAGGTTGTGTTTGCTTAAAATAATGCTTAAAATAAAAATTTGACTCAAGGGGCTAGTGGAAATTTTGAAAAACAATATGGAATTAAATAAGGAATTAAGAGTGGGTCGAAGTCTCATAACAAACTCCTAGTTTTTATCATTACTATGGAGAAAATGTGAAGCTATGTAGGCAGCCTTCAGCAAAAATGCACATAACAACCTCAACTCCCCCTCCCCCTACCCCCAGAATGGGAAATATAACTCACAGCTTGAATTGTTATTATGGGCATTCATTTACTCTAAAACCTAAAAAGGTCTTCCTTTGGACGAGATCTGGGGTTGTCTAAAGTACATGTTTATGTTTTGTTATACATGATAAAGTTTTATATTTGTATGTAGTAAAATGTGTAATTCTCTTCTTTGTGATTCCTTTTCATCTTTTCTATGCCTAGAAAGCAGTTCCCCAAACGTGGCTCATGTATCTAATTAATCTTATTTATTTACTTAGTATTGAGCTAAATAAATATTGAGCATCTAATATCTGAAACACTGCTGTACGTATACATCAGAAAATAAAACAGACACTATTTCCTGCCCTCATGCAACTTACATATAAAGGAGACAAAAACTCGAATACCTTACTGTATTAGGTAATATGTAGACAGCAATAAGGGCCATGGGTGGGTGGGGGGATCTGGAGCAGGATTATGAACGTCAATGGTGCCGGGACAGGCTGAGAGGGGGCAGCTTGTGTCGATCATAAACAAGAGTAAGAAGACATTTAAAGAGATGACATTGGAAGAAGATACTTAACAGAGGAGAGGGAATAGGCAGGCAGATATTTGGGAGAATATTCTAGGAGACAGCACGTGCAAAGGCTCCGAGGCCAGAGGGTACCTGGAGTGCTCAAGGAGCAGCATGGAGTCCACTGTCGCTGCAGCAGAGCGGGCAAGTGGGAGAGTGGACAGAGCTCGAGGGAGCTCGTGTGAAGTTGTAAGAATTCTGACATCTACTCTGAAAAAAACACGAGCCAGTGGAAAGCTCATGATCCAATTCAGATTTTGACAGGATCACTCTGGTGCTGTGTTGAACAGAGTAACCTCACCTTTTCATCAGTATTGCTACCCACGGTTTCAGTTATCCGCTGTCAACCGTGACATGGTGGTATGAATACACCAATGGAAAGGCCCAGAAAGAAACAATTTATAGGTTTTTAAATTGTGCACCATTCTGAGTAGCATGACAGACGCAATCTCGTGCCTTCCTGCTTCATCCTCCCAGGAACATGAATCATCCCTTTGTCCAGCATATCCTTCTGCATATACCACCCAGTCACTAGTCACTTAGGAGCTGTCTTGGTTATTAGATTGACTGTCACAGTAGCCAGTGCTTGTGTTCCAGGAACCTTTATTTTACTTAATGATGCCCCAAAGCACAGGAACAGTGTGATGCTGTAGGTCTTTTTTTGTGTGACCAGCCCCCACCCTAAATCACATTGTTAGACTATCTCCACTGCCCCCAGCAGAAGAAAGACCCTAGGGATTACCTCCCAGAAGCTGAGGACAAAGGTCAGACTTAATTTTGACGGGGATTAGCTCAGCACCACGCTGTGCAGCTGACATTTCGTTGTTTCCTCTGTAGTTAAGAAGAGAGCTCAAGAGCTTCAGCTCAGGAAATCTGTACTTTGAAGAGTGAGTTGGCTCTGGTTATGCCTGAAAGGCACCGCTCTCCAGTTCTCCCAGGGAAAATGAACTCACCCCGTGCTGGGAAACAGCCCTTAGCCAATCAGTAACACAAACAGAGTACTCCAGGAGGCCTCAGTTCACTAATCAGCAACCTGAATCACGCTGGGGAAATGGCCCTTAAT
This sequence comes from Murina feae, assembly GCA_004026665.1. Classification (NCBI taxonomy): domain Eukaryota; kingdom Metazoa; phylum Chordata; class Mammalia; order Chiroptera; family Vespertilionidae; genus Murina; species Murina feae. The sequence goes on from PVJC01021665.1 coordinate 9,464, forward strand.
GTGTCATCCAGGTTTTAGGTAGACCCAAATGTTTCATTTAAACGTAAAACAAAGATAGCGGTGTGTATCCTAGTGAAACGCACCTCTCTTCCAAACTGTGCTCTTTCCCCGGCACTCAAAATCAAGCCATGCTGAGAAACAAAACTCTCATCAGAGAAAGCCAACTGCTTTTGAAACGTTTCTTCAGTGCATTTCAGATACAAGCTTAGTCTATCAATGACCAAGAACCTACTTGGCCACAGGCAGTAGCGAGCACTGGGGAAACAGGCGATCCAGCAGTGCCTCTGCCCTCTGGGATCTGAGAGTCTAGAAAGAAAAGAAAACACACAGAACCAGGGGCGGAGGAAGAGATGGCACTACACAGACTTACAGGGAAAGGAAATGGGAAGTTTCTGCCTCTGAGCCCAGGCAGAAACTTTCCAAGACTTTCCATGTCTGAGCAGCCTTTCTCTGCGACCTAGTCCTGAGTATCTATTTCCCTTTGAACTCAGGCCTCTTTTTGGAAATTCTTGCTGAGAAGTCCAATATGGATGCATTCTATTCATTGGAATGCAGTTCCACTGGGGGTCAGGTTTTCTTAGCCATCTGTGTCCTCTGGGCCTCTCAGGGGGTCAGCAATGCCTGTGGCGTCAGGCTCCTGAGACTTGCCAACAGCACTCGGGGTTGAAGGAAGCACTTTCTCACCTGAGCTGCCTCACAGCTGCAACCTCAGAGAGTCATGGGAGACAGAGGAGTCTGTGTTTCTGGAAAGACAAGAAGAAGCGTTGAACAGTTAGCAGAGATGCTTCCTTCTCTTCTGGATTCATGGATGATAAAAGTAAGCCCAAGGATAGAGTACATTGTTCTATTTTTTGAATTCTTCAGTGGAATTTGTAATAGGTTATCTTTTTTAAAAGCCAAGGCATGGTTTTAATTTTCTAGTAATATAAAATGTGGTTAGGGTGAGAGTGTGGGCTACTGCTTTAGTATTATAAATGAGAGACCCAGAAACTCTGCCTTGGTCCACATGTAAATTGTGGGAAGTCACTGAGCTGCCACCTCAGTTTTCCCATCGGTAAAAAGCAGCCTATAGCCAGGCCACCCACCCACACCCACATGCAAAGGACCACAACAAGTTTCCAAAGCCATCATTTCCATTTGGGCCAGTCTTTGTTTCTAACTTGCTGCCAAGGTGTTACCTTTCCATGGTGTCAGTCTATCTTTCAAGACTGAGCCCATCTACATGCTCACCCCCATAAACTGACCCAGTCCTACCACCCAACCTCATTTCTCTGCAGCCCTCAGTGTTATGCATTCTCACCCAGGTAGTGCCCTCCAGCAAAGACCACTAGGAACAGCCCTACACAGGCCGAGTTGAGGTCCCCTAGCAGGGAGAGCACACCCCCTGGGGAGCCGTGGGTATCTCAGTACCAGGGTGCTAGAAGCACTCATAGGACTCAGGTCTGGATTGATTTGGGGGAGCATCCGTTGAAGCAGGGTTGCTCTGGATTGGATGCTGTCAGGGAGCCAGGTAATTAATTCTATGCTTGGAATTATAAAAACACTGTTAGGTATTATGAGGATAGACTGGAGGGAGATGGGAGCTGTAGTGGGCAAAGAACAGCTGTCACTCATTTGCCCTGGGAGAGACGTTTGGTATCACGAGGCTTGGACAGGCATGGTGAAGGAATGGCCCTGTTCCTCTCTGGATCCATCAGGACCACAGAGTGGCCTTGTCCGATGCAGATGTTCTGTGACCCTGTTTCCCAACAGAACACCAAAGCCCAGGTTCGGTGCCAGGCCAGGTCCTGGATTTTCCACTCTCGGGCAGGAAGGTCTCCTTGCTCTCTTCCGAGCAAGTCCTTTCAGGCCCGGCCTCCGAGCTGGGACTAGGGTGCGGCAAGTGGGGCCAGCGGTGCCCAGGATGCAAGGAGGCACTCCCTCTCAGGAACCAGCGACCCTGGCAGGGAGAGCTTCCTTACATTTCATGCCTGGCTCCTCCACTGCCTCACCTCCGTCCTGCTCTGCCAAAGCCTCTGCCCTGAGTCCTCTCAGAGCTGTCGTGGTTTCCCCGCTTCAACAGTAGCCTCGGGGTGACTTCTTGGCCACCAAACCAGTACTGCATGTTGGAGTTACCTTTCCCTTTTCTGTAACTTGTACCAAATCATCCACTCACGTCTTTCATTTGTATCATTTCTTCAAATAGAGTAATTTGGCACCTCCCTCCCCCCACCCCCCAAAAAATCATCTGCCTTTCCTTCTTCTCTCATCCCAAATCTCACCTGAACCAGATGCAGACATACCGAAACCAGTGGTGGGGTTCAGGGCACGCTACCCCAAAATACGTCACCATGGCATATTGAATATTTCAAGCAGAAGGAGTTTGAACAAAGGACTTTCCTCCCATTTTTCCCCCCTGAAAAAGGTCATAAAGCCCTCATGTGAGACATGGTGAGACAGCCCTCCCCGTACCCAGAGGACAGGAACATCCTTATCTCCAAAGACAAAGGATCACCAAGAAGAATCCTAACAAACAGGCCCTGCTGAGTGTCTCCTACACTTACCTGCTCTTTGCAGCAGAGTCTTTGCTACATGCATGGCCTACTCTCTGACCTACCATGTTCCTCTTTCTGTCCACTCTCATCATCCCAGCATCAAAGTACTGTCTGTTTCTTTGTGTCTTCATTTCCTTATGAAGGCTCCCATGTTGAGTAAAACTTACACTAAATAAATTTGTATGCTCTTCTCCTGTTAATCTGTCTTTGTAAGTTTAATTTTCAGACCCCGTCAGGGACCATAGAGGATCGAGGAACTTTTCCCTCCCCTGTGTTAGAGATAGCTTTCACCTGCCTCACTGACTGTTAATGTTGTTTTCCCAAGTTGTTGTAGTTGTTAATCCTCACCAGAGGATATTTTTTCCATTGGCTTTTTTAGAGAGTGTGAAAGAGAGGGGAGAGACAGAGAGAGGAACATCAATGTGAGAGACACATCAATTGGTTGCCTCCCGTATTAGGCAGGGGAATAGAGCCTACTACCAAGGTAAATGCCCTTGTCTGGAATGGAACCCAGGATCCTTCAGTTACTGGGCCGATGCTCTATCCATTGAGCTAAACTGACTAGGGCTGACTGTTAATGCTTTTATGGTCATCACCCCTCAGTGTAGAACCTAATAGTTTGCTAATTGCCTCATATGGGTTTGTTTGGTTTCTCCCACTGCACTTTTGACCTTAACCTGATCAGTTCTTTCTCATCATGCATGTCCCAGCTTAAATATGCCCCTAAGAAAGGACTTCCTAGTCCACCCTAACTTACACCCACCCCTGGTCCTTCTCTGCCTCTAGTTTTATTTTCTTCATCATTGACCACTATCTGAAATAATTTCTACATATTTTTATGTTATTTTCTGACTTCACGAGCCACCCCAATGTTAGTTCTATAAAGGCAAGTATCTTGTCTGTCTTGTTCATCCCTGTATCTCCCGGGCCTCATCACATATATGCTTTCAACAGTCAACATGCATTTGGTGCAAGCCTGTGTATAAGACGTGGTAAGTGCTGTGGGAGTATGTGCTGGAGGGCAAGGGAGAGATGTCAGAATAGAACAACACAATCCTTGCCTTCATATGGTCTATAATCCAAGTTTAATCAGTGCTTGAATGATTTTGGATTAAGCAAATAGGTGTTACAAATTACAGCACATATTCATATATAACCACTGCTAATTGATGCCCTGATTGCAACCATTTCAGAAGTCTCAGAATCCTTTGTCAAGTTTCTACATATACTAGTAATTAGTCATTAAAGTGCACTTTAGAAGAGAGAATTTTAAAAGTCAGGGTTTTCTTTTCTAATTTTTCCAAATTCATAAAATTTTAAATGATAAATTGGTGAGGTTTCTAGGCAGTTACATTCCCGATTCAACTCTCTCTTGAAGAGATTTAGGTGATGAGGCTGGAATGGAAATAATTGTGAGGGGAGGAAGGGCTATCAAATACAATTTTCATTTGTTTAGTTCCTCCCTTTCCTATTTTCTTGCGTGTGATTTTTTTTTTTTTAAGTCCTCACCCAAAGATATTTTTCCCATTAATTTTCAGACAGTGGAAGTGTGGCAAGAGGGAGAGAGCGAAAGAAACATCGACATGAGAGAGACACATTGATTGGTTACCTCTTGCATATGCCTGGACCATAACTGGGGATTGAACCAGCAACCAAGGTTTGTGCCCTTAACCAGGAATAGAAGCCCGACCCTTTGGTTTCTGGGATGACACTCTAACTACTGAGAAAAACCGGCCAGGGCAATTGTGTATGATTTTTTAATTGTTGTTTGTGGTGAGGAAACTTCTGCTTTCATCAGGTGACCTTGTCCTCTAGGCTGTTCAGTTCTGCTATTTATTAGGCAAATATGTAGAGTTCACAGCACCAAATGGGGCAGGAGCTGAGCCTCAGCCTGTCTTTGCTCCTGGAATAAGGGGCTATATCACCTGTGTGCATGCCTTTTTCCACTTTGGGCAAATGTTTCTTCTGGCCTTTGAATTATCTGCTTAATTGTAACCTTTGTTGCTATTCAGTATCTGAGTGGAAATTGGTGGCAGGTATTTCTGAAATGTGAAAAATCTCACCCATCTACTTCAGTTTAAATGGTTCTAGATGGCAAAGTCCTGAGTATGGCTGTTCATTTATACAAAACAATAAAACTGAGCTGTCTCTCTGCATAGAAATAAGTCTGAAAGGCTACCCAGTATGACCTCTGGGGCAAAAGCAGGATTTGGAGAACAGGGTCAAAGGCAAATGTTGATTTTATCTGTGCTGTTTGAAATTTTCACAGTGAGAATGTATTTGGTTGTTGTTTCTATAATTTAAATAATTTAAAAAAGGAAGTTTAGTTGACAGAGAAAATACATAACAAATGCCATGTTTTCAGATTCTATACTAAGGCAGGAAGTAAGAGGAAAACCTCAGCTCTCAACAAGATTGTACACATTTGCATGAAACTCAAAACCAAAATAAAGTGTTCCTGAAGGTCTTCAGTGATTTTCTCCGAGGAAGCTGTCTGTTCAGAGCAGATGTTTTATTGATGACTCATGGTCTGCAGCTCATCCCCCCAAGCATTCTCCATTCCCTACTGAAAGTCTTTCTGTCTCTTCCTAGTTCTGCCTTTCCTCCAGTCTACACAGCGAGCATCTTGTGCCATTGCTGTTTTGTGATCTTTCCCTACTGCCGCTGACCTTTGCAGTCATCCTACTTGCCAAGCCCCTAGGCCCACCTAAAGGAACTAGGTTTACTCAAGTCTCTCCCGGGGTCACTTGACCCGGTTGGATCCCTAACTTAAGGGCAGTCAGAATTTATAGGCTGGTTCACAGCTCATATTCTGCCATGAAAAGTCTTCCAAACAAGGATAAGTTGATGTCAGCAGTCTGGTTCCCAGAGTCAGAATTAAGAAACTCTGGGAGAATGAGACAGTTTGTAGTGAGAGTTATTCAGGACCCGTAAAAGAAAGAGGCCTTGAAGTAGAGTGGGGCCACGAGGAGCCAGGAGTAAAAGGAGAGGCAGCAGAATCAGAGGCACACAGGTGCTATGTGAAAAGAATGTAAGTAAAAGACAGGAAAGCCAATTGATCATGAAAGAGAATCAGAGATGCCTAGTGAAGCAAACCTGCAGCGTGAATGAGTCACGCTCATGGTGGGAGTCTGCTCAGAAGACCCAGAAATGCCACCCCCTAAGCTCCTGGAACGGTCTTGGCATCTTGATGTCATTCTCATTCCAGTCTCCCGGAGCCCAGCTCTGATACCATTCTACCCTTCCTGAAGTCTGGTTGTTGTGCTTTTCCTGGGTTCTCTAAGACTTGGTATGAGGCTGACATCATTATTTCCTCATTACTAAAGGAATATATATATATATATATATCCCAATGCACGAAATCTGTGCAAGAGTAGGCCTTCCTTCTCTTGGCTGCCAGCACTGGCTTCCCTCTGGCCACTGGCGGGCACCCAGGACCTGGGCTTCCCTCCCAGCACTGGCTTCATCTGCAAGGTCTCCCATCTAATTAGCATATTACACTTTTATTATTATAGATATTGATCTCCCGTCAATTCTAGGTCATCAGCAGTAGGGAAAGATCACAAAATGGCAATGGTAATATATATTCTTCATTAGTTGTGGGGCCTGAGTCTTATTCTTAAAGTCAAGAGATCCTAACTCAAAGTGTCAGCTAGCCATGCAGGTGACCCTTCACCATGGAAGATGGGATGGACACACCTGAACGAGCGAAAAGGGCACATTTTCTGAGCAGACTGATCTGAGCTGTAGTCCAGGACCTGGCCAGTGGGAGCTGTGAGGCTTTGGGCAAGTTGCTTTACTGCTGCGACTCGTCCTTTCCACCTTGAATTGCCTCCAGCTTAGGATTACTATGAGACCCAAGAATGGTTTATGCAAGCATCTGGGTGGCACCTAACACATAGTAAGCACTCAGTACAAGTTCATCCCTTTCTTCTTCTCTTTGAATATTTTCTGTCTTACACAATAAAGCCCAACCCACCTGTCATCCTTCAGTAGCAACAACTGTGGTTAAAATTGTCTTCTTCCTGTTGCCCTGGGTTTTGTTTAACTGTTTTGTGCTCACATACTTGGATAGCGAAAGTCAGTCTGGCCAATGCTATTAACATGAGTTTTTGGTCAGAATTTAGGCTCATTTCATTTGATATCTACTAAGAAGAAAATGGTTAGAAGCTCCATATAATGCAATCAATTGTGCAGGGCATGGGAGGTGGGTTGCTTTTTTCATATCTATACCCTATCAGCCTTCCATGGACAAATGTTTATTGAACTGCTATTATGTGCAAAGGTACTGTCAAGATAGGAAGAACACAACACTGCTTGTGATGAAATTGTGGTACAAGGCTATTGAATCACAGTAAGTTTATTTTGAGTTTCACTTATTTAGGATTTGCAAACATATGCTGACATTTGAACAACATGTAAGAGTATTGCTTAGCTCTCTTAACTAGATCTTAACAAGGACTAACAAGGATTTAATCTAAGACTGTCTCCTGCATAGTGCCATTGTGTTTTGCTTCTAGACAGGGCTTATTAAACATTTATGGACCAGTAACTCAGTACTCGCTCTAGATGCTGCAGGAATCAGCAAACACCTGTAAATCTTGCTAAAGATTTACTCTAAACTAGAGTGTTACTATGATGAAAAATATATGGTAGCATTGTAATTATGATGGTACCAAAATACCCTAAAATCATAAATTCAAGAGGCATCTAAACATGGATTCTCCTTGAGAAGCTAATCTGCCTATTTCCCCTGCTTGAACCTCTTTTTCCTATAAGCCTACAGACTATAATTTTTGGAAAGGGGTCTGTAGAAACCTTTCTGGAGCTTTTCACAGTAAGTTCTTTATTTTCTAATAATCTCAGAGAAATGGCTCCCTGGGCCCTACTGAACCCCATCTCTCAAAACAAAACAAACAAGAAGAAAATATAGACCAGAAAACTGAGCATCTTCAATAATCAGGCTAGGCAATGTGAAATATGATCATTCTATAAGCACTGTCAATTATATTTTAGGCATAAGACAAATGCAAGTATAATTATTCCAACAACTTAAAGTCTACCTTGGAAAAGTACAAACCACAGCATCAACAATTCTCTAAGGACAATGAAATAAGAAAAGTGTTTTATGAAAAATCAATTGAGAAAACTTGATAGGTAATTTACTTTTCCTGCCATATACAAATGTTTCTGCAAAGTATCTTAAGTAACTCAGTATAAATTCCTCCTTGAGTAAAGAATAATATGTGTTCTGTAGGAAGATCACGATGACTGGCAGTTAAGTAATTGAAAGTCAGACATGATGGAGATAAATCTGGAACCTGAAATGATGTTTAATTTCTCTGGGAGGACTTGTCATCTGTCATGTCATATAAACATACATTTGTCTAGATGGTTGGGCAGAACCTGTTTAAATCAGTAAAAATGTTGTTAATTTAAAAAATGAAATGATGACTTTTCATGTTGAAACCCTTCATTTGAGAAGTTCCCCAGCAAGGAATAACCCAAAATAGCCTTGCCTTGATGGCATCAAAATGCCAGCACTCGAGGGAAGAAAATACCTCATCAAGAAAAGGTCAAGTTAAACGAGGAGGATAAGACATGGCATATAATTATCATCTCCCGATTCGACATTTAGTTGCTAGGTAAGTACTATCAGATGAGATAACAAATGGAAAGGGGACTCAAAGTTCTAACAACCGCCATTTGCAGTTGCTGCAGTGTTGTCTTCAGCTTTATGATGTTTCCGTTGGCCAAAAACGCGCTAAGTCGTCTCCCAGTTCGAAGCATTCAGCAAACAATGGCAAGGCAGATCCACCAGAAAAGGTCACCTGATTTCCATGACTAATATGGCAATGCTATTTTAGCTAGTGGAGCCACTTTTTGTGTTGCTACATGGACATATACAGCAACACAGATTGGAATAGAATGGAACCTGTCCCCTGTTGGCAGAGTCACCCCAAAGGAATGGAGAGATTAGTAATCTTCCCAGTTGGTGTGATAATGAATTATTTCAAAACCAACTCATAATTGATGGCAAGTGAAAGCACTGTGCGCCCATTAAAATATGGCATGATCGGAGAAATAAAGTACATTTGAAACCTTAAAAAAAAAATGGAAAGGAACACTTTCAAGGGAGGAAGAATCAAAATTACCAAAATTCTCCAAGAAAGAGAATGACTAGCCCAGCCAATGTGACTCAGTGAATGAGCATAAACCCATGAACAAGAAGGCCATGATTTTATTACAGGTCAGGGTAAACACCCAGGTTTTGGGCTCAATACCCAGAAGAGGGCATACAGGGGAGGCAGCCAATCAATGATTCTCTCTCACCATTAATGTTTCTGTCTCTCCCTGTCCCTGAAATCAATAAAAACATTTAAAAAAAAAAAAAGAAAGAAAAGAAGGAAGGAAGGAAGGAAGGAAGGAAGGAAAGAAGAAAGGAAGGGAGGACGGAAGAGAATGACTAGAATATGGCCTTTAGGATCCATACCTTGAATCTGGTATCATTACAGTGCTACATTAGATGAAATTCAGTTATTTCTCATGATTAAGTTAATTGTATGGGAGCTAAGACAAAGCATTTTCTTTTCTTTTATTTCATTTCATTTTTAAGAAGACAAAAAAAAATTCTTCCATCATCAAGCATTTAAGAAATAACCATGTGAAAAAAGAGAGAACCAAGATGGTGTCATAAGGTATATACCAGTATGTGCTGCCCCCCACAACCACACTAAAACTACAATTAAGACAAAATGGCCATCATCCTGAACCAGGGGAAAGCTGACTGAGTGGAAGTTCTACAACTAGAAGGAAAGAAAAAAGCACATTGAGACTGAGTAGAAGGTGCGGAGGTGCCAAGAACAGAGGTACGGAGGTGCGCAAAATGATGGCATCTGGGTGTGCGGTTTTTCTCAATCAGAAGGGAGATACAAGCTCCCGACTGCAATGAATTCATTTCCAGTGAGACTCAGGAGACCCAGACTCCTACGGGGAGAAACTGGGCTGTCTGGCATTGGGTTGGAAAGCAAGGGTGGCTTTATCACAGAGCTGCTTGCAGTAATCGATCATTGTTACTGTGGGGGCGCGGGACTCCGGGGTGCCAAGATGCAGAGATGGCTGACAACAGCCATCGCTATTTACTCTGCTTTGGTGATTCTCTGAGACCCCCACCCCAACCAGTTTACAACCCCACCCAAACTATGCACAGCAGATCAAATGAATCTCCTGTCCACCTGCAGCCTAACCTAACAAACTGCAGCTGGGTCAGAGAGCTCCAAAAGTTCCAAACCCCAAACAAAGAGGAAAAATTTGTAGATCTTGCTGTAGCTCCTGCTGAGTGGTATCACACAGCAGCTGACTATGCACCTTCTTGGAGATCCAGGAGCCAGTGTACCCAGTGGTCAGATATCAGATTTCAACTCCTCACATCCATAAGTGACACACTCAAGAGGCAGCTTCAGTGAGCACCAAAGCCCCACTGAAGCAAGTCCTGCCCCATAAGGGTGTCTCCAGCACAGCAGTTCTTCCACTATAGACACAGCAGGTTCTCGCAGTCAATTGGCCTGGAGGTCATTTCCTCCCAGTGACACCAACAGCAATCAAGGCTTAACTACAACAAGACTGTGCACCCAGTCCACAAAGGTGTACACCAAGAGTGTCCACTTCAGGTGATTGGGGAGGCTGAGCTACTTGGCCCAATAGGACACCTACCACACAAAGCCACTCTATCAACACAGGAAAGAAGCCCTGACTGGTTTGGCTCAGTGGACAGAGCATTGGTCTGCGGACTGAGGGGTCCCAGGTTCGATTCCGGTCAGGGGCATGTACCTTGGTTGCAGGCACATCCCCAGTAGGAGGTGTGCAGGAGGCAGCTGATCAATGCTTCTCTCTCATCGATGTTTCTAACTCTCTATTCCTCTCCCTTCCTCTCTGTAAAAAAATCAATAAAATATATTAAAAAACACACACACACACACAGGGAAGCAGCCAAAATGCGGACACAAAGAAACAGGCCACAAATGAAAGAAAAGAAGGAAAGCAAACTACTGGGTATAGAGTTCAAAAGCACAGTTATAAGGCTACTCAAGAATCTTCTACAAACCTCCGAGGAACTT
>PVJC01021666.1:0-17997 GCA_004026665.1 Murina feae
AAAAAAAAAAATTGGTTGAAAACATTACTGTTGGTTATAAATAAACTAGGGGCCCGGTGCACAAAAATTTGTGCACTCGAGAGGTCCCTCAACCCGGCCTATGCCCTCTTGCAGTCTGGGACCCCTCTGGGGATGTTCACATCCTGGAATGCCTGGCCAGCCTGGGTGATGGGCTGAGGGCCATTTTCAGGCTGCCCACAGCCCCTTCAGGTTTTAGGTCCCTACTGGAGTGCCTGGGCAGCCTGGGTGAGGAGGTGAGGGGCGTTTTCAGGCTTTCAGGCTGCCCACAGCTCCCATTGACCCAACGTCCCAGCAAGGCTGGCTAGAAGCAGATTTCTGGCATTTATTTATCTTCTATAATTGATACACTGTTCCTTTAAGCCGAGGCCTAGGCAAGTAACGAAGCCCCCTGTTTGCTTCAGCTCTGTGGCTTCTATAATTGAAAGAATATTGTCTTAGTAGATGCGCCCAGCCAGCCTAGGCAGACAGTTTCCTCCTTCGCTGGTACAACGGAAGCCTGCTATTTGCTTCAGCTCCGTGGCTTCTATAATTGAAACAGTGTTGCAACAATGTTGCCTGAGCCGTGAGAAGCCCAGCCGGCCTAGGCAGACAGTTTACTCCTGGTGCAACGGAAGCCTGCTGTTTACTCTAGCTCCATGACTGCTGGCCTCCATCTTGACTGGGTTAATTTGCATACAGCTGCTCTGATTGGCTGGTGGGCATGGCTTAGGCGTTCCAAAGAAATGGTCAATTTTAATATTATTCTTTTATTAGATTAGATAGGGAAATGAAAATAGTAAAAAATAAAATTTATTTAGCACAATGTAACTTATAACATTAGAAACATTGAAAATTAAAGTGTTTTATTTCTGTTTTTAATTAGCAAGAAAAATAAGAGCGCTTGCCTGCTTCTCTTTGTATAACTTATGATACAGTGTGGGCATCTTTCTATGCCTTGACAAATCGTCATACTTCTAAGTTTGAGTCAGTTTCCAACACTTTATCCTCTGTGTTTCCGATGTTCTGAAATGCTTCCAAGAGTTCCTTTAATGTGAAGTTTTTTTTGCCAGTATCATTTCTTTTGGGTCATTCATCATAACCAATTATTTATTTGGTCTTCACTAAGCTTCTCTGACTGTGTACCTAGATTCTCTCAAATAGCAGTGGTGTTGACAGTTCTACAGTTAACTGTTTCTTCTGTAACATCTACACCATTTATGTGTGACCCAAGTTTCACTTCCAGCATTATCAATTTAGTTTCTTTGCTGCACTTTTTTCTTTGTTGGCTAATTTCCTCTATTAATGATCCATTCTTGTAAAATGTCACATGGGTTTATCATTGGGAGACAAGGAGACAATACGATGCTACCTCTGTCCCTCAACTGGATAACGTGTGCAATGTCCCATCACCAATGGACTTTGAAAGAAGTGGCATAATTGGTCACTGACCCTGACACGCATCTGTTAGTGATTTGTAGACTGAAGAAGTCGCGGTAAAGGTCACACTTTATGCAACTACAGTTAATATACCACTGTAAGTGAAATGTGAACTGTGCTGTTGAAGGACTAATGTTAATTTAATAAAGCATACTAACTGAAAATCTTGCATATAGGAGCTGTGCAAACTGAGCACTTTCATCAAGCAAAACCACAGGATAAATAAACACATTAATAAAGGAGACTCTAGCAAACACCTCCCAAACCTAGATAGATAAAGTGAACAAAAAATTAATAAGGATATAGTAGACCCAAACAACATAATCATTGTGTTAGTTGGGTCCTACAGTAAGCTGATATGGAGACAGTTTGGGGAGTACAAAAGGCTTAAGTTGCTGCACTAATCCATTCAGTCACAACTGAGCATGGGTAATGAAGTAGATCATATAAATTTCACACTTGTTCTGTCTTTAACAGCAGCCCTCACCTCCTCTGTTGATCTCTGTCAATTACCTCTGCCAAAATAGTGACTCCTTTTTGTTTTCTAGTCACTGCTTACGTAAAGTCCAAAAAGACACAGGCTGCAGCCATAGTTTATATTCAGTAGGATTCTTGCTGTGTCCCCTGGCAAGAGTGAGGCCCTTAGGAACCATGACTTCTAACCCTGAAGAGACAGAGTTGCAGGAACAGGAAGCAGAGTCCTCCAGGGAGTCACTGGAATTATGTTGACTGGAGCTACTCCTTGGTTCCACTCCAGATATTCTTCTATGGGAAACATAGCACCACATAAAGTTTTCTGATTCTGTGCATATACTGCATCCTGGAGGATGGCACCCCACCCTCACAGAGCATTGCCTCTAAGCTGACACTTCAACCACACCCGCCACAGGCCATTCCAACATCCTGTCAGCTCAGCCTCTCCTGAAAACTGCAGTGTGCAATACGACCAGCGTATCTCATAGTCATGGGCCCACTCCTGCCCCTCCTCACCTGGGAAGAGGGTTCCCTGACTGCATGTTATCTTGTGTGGAAGTTCACGTTAGTAGAATAGGCACTCTTTAGGCCCCCAGGAAGTGATGCTACCTGAAGCTCTGGGCAAACTCATACCACGAATAAGTATCTAATCTTACGAAAATGAAGCACTGACTGTTTTAGGATAGGAGCATCCTAGTGTCGGCAACTTGCTACCAAGCAACTGGTTGGTCTCCTTAAAGAACAGTGCCCTACGAAATAGAGCAGCGGGCTCTGTTGCTGGCAGAATGGACATTCAAAGGTTGCAGTAGCTCTAAGAGTCTTGGTAAGTGGAAGTCCATGTTTTGGGGCTCATGATTAACCTCCATTCATTTATGTTCCTGTTGTGTCAGCTGCCAAAGGATGCTGATGTCTGAGTTATTTTGACTACATGATTGTTTAGTACCTCTTCTATAATGGATGCTTTCTGGTGAGCATGAACATCTAATACAAAGATTTTCACACTTTGTACACACACCCGTATATACACACACGGCATCATACAATATGTACTCTTTGTTTTCAGATTCTTTTGCCTGTGAGATTCATCTGCGTTGTTGTATGAACCAGAAGCTATTTCCTTGTGTTTCTAAGTAGTATTCAACTATATAAATACACAAAGGCTTATCTCTTCTCTTATTGATAGACATCTGGATTGCTTTCTAATTTGGGGCTATTTATCAATAAAGAACATTTTTATACAAATGTTTTATTGTAGACATATGCATTTGTTCCTCTTGGAGACTATGTGTATGTGTAATACAGGGTGGGGCCAAAGGAGATTTGCAGTTGTTCATATGGAAAATAATACAGAAATTAGTAAATAATAACACAAGAATAAACTGTTTTGTATACTCACAACTATAAGCCTACTTTTGCCACACACTGTATATATATATATATATATATATATATATATATGTGTGTGTGTGTGTATTTATATTGCGACATATATACATTATACATATGCATGAAGGACTGTTTAACTTTTTAAGAAATTGTCAAATATTTTCCCAAATTTCAACTTGCTCCATATTATTGTCAACACTTGGTATTACCTGTCTTTTTAATTGTAGCCATTTTGGTAGGTATACAGCTCATTGTCTCATTAAATTTTTGTTATGAATGTTTGCTTTTAACATTCCAGTGTAGAACCAGTGCATTCTTTTTTTTTCTTAAATATATTTTATTAATCTCAGAGAGGGAGAGAGAGTGAGAGCGAGAGCGAGAGAGAGAGAGAGAGAGAGAGACATCAATGATGAGGATCATTGACTGGCTGCTTCCTGTACACCCCCCCCCCACTGGGGATCAAGCCAACAACCCTGGCATGTGCCTTTAATTAGAATCGAACCCGGGACCCTTCAGTCCACAGGCTGACGCTCTATCCACTGAGCAATTCAACTGAGGCTGTCTCATTAAATTTAATACTTTTTCTTTAGATGTTTTTGGGATATACTGTGTAGATAGATAATATCCTTTTTTCCTCTTCCCTTTCAGTATTTACACCATTTTTTCTCCTCTTACTGCATGGGCTGAAGTATAGTGTGTGGCAACTTAATGGCAAGAGTGGGAAATGATCAAAAAGAGCTTTGTAAGTGCTGCTAAGAAGGAAATGAGGAACTTTTCATAGATAGATAATGTGGTCCAGTTTGCATTTAAAAGAGCTCCCTGTACAGAAAAAAAAAAGTCACCATGGAAGACTAGAAGGAAGACCAGATAGAAGGCTCCTGAAGTGATGTAAATAAGAAGTGGTAACCTAAGCTAGGAAAATAGCAATTGGAATGGAGAGTAATTTATTTTTAAAAGATAAAATATGACTGTCTCCACTTAGTCCACATCAAGGTTAATTTTAGTAAACCAATCAATAAAGATGTGCATATATTTCAAGCCAATTTTAGGATAGACATTTCCTTTAGGGAAACCAGACACCACTAAAAAGAACATTCTAATAAATGCTATCAAACTATTAACAAAAAGAACTTGAAATAAATGAAGCTATTGGATTCAATGTAAAATGAAAATAATGCAACTCAGTGAATGCAAAATCAGTTACTAGAACTTATTTTCTTATAAACATTCCCCAATCAGGGTAGGTAAAAGTTCCTTAAGCCAGCTTCCAGAGCTAGTTAACTAAATTGTAGTAATAGTTGATGTGGTCCATGATCAGGAATAGAGATGAACTTAAAAAAGTACATTACACCTGGCTGATCCTATATAATAAAAGCCTAATATGCTAAGTGTCTGGTCGTCTGATTTGCCGTTCAACTAATCAAAGCATAATATGCTAATGATATCCTAAGGCCACTCAATTGTTCGCTATGATGTGAATTGACCACCAGAGGGCAGACAGTCGACCAGTCACTATGATGTGCACTGACCACCAGGAGGCAGACAATTCAACTAGTAAGGTAGCTTGCTGCTGGGGTCCGGCCGATCGGGACATGCCCTGGAGCCCTCTCATGGTCCCTCCCCAGCTGGCTAACCTCCCTAGTCCCTCCCTGGCCCCAATCGTGCACCAGTGGGGTCCCACGGGCTGGCCTACACCCTCTCACAATCTGGGACCCTTCGGGAGATGTCAAAGAGCCAGTTTTGGCCTGATCCCACACGCTAGGCTGAGGGACCCCATTGGTGCACGAATTCATGCACTGGGCCTCTAGTAGTAAATTAATAAGATCATACCAACTTAGAAAAAATTATATTCTAAGCAGAAAAGAAGGTGACAAAGCAGAAAATTTGAATTGAGTTATACAAAGAGACAAAAGCAGGTGACTTGGAGAATGTAACTCACTTGGCTGTGACATTCACCCAAAGCCTCAAAAGCTCTAGAACTGCCTCCTTTACTCTTGGTTGTAAAGGTCAACTTGCCCCAGCTCATTTGCAGCTCAGTAGGACTTACTGCTACTGCTAGAGATAAGGAAATAGTCATGCTCCAGTCAAAACTTATGAGTCTGTATCCTGTGTTGAGAAATAGAGCAACAAACTTTGTGCGTCACCTTTTGTGGTTTTTGTGAATAAAAGATGCTTCTGCATCTGGTCGAGGCTGCAGTGTCAGTCCTCGCTTCAGTGCGGTACTGACACTGCAGACCCTGGCCAGCTAAATAAAGGCTCCTAAATTCTACCCTTTTGGCTCTGGTAGTCACCTCTCTTGTGGGCTCCCTCCATAACATTGGTCTTCCTTCTTTTTTGACCTGAGTACTCCCCTCATCCTTAGTTCTAGTAAATGCCACATTTTGTAGCATTTCCCACAACTTGGATTCCATCTCTAGGTGAAACTTTCTCAAATCTACTGTCCAGCCTTGGCTTCAGGCTTACATTTCCTACTTTTTATCTGGTAGTGTTCCTGGATCTTCAAGCTCATAGACTGTAAAATCAAACTCATCCTCTGTTCCAAACCAGTGTTTCTTTCTTCTCTTCTCTTTCTGTTATAGTTATTACCATTGTTCAAGTCATGCAGTTTTGACATCTAAATTATTTTTTACTCTTCCTTCCACAATGACTCAGTTGCCAAATGTGCCAAGTCTCATTAATTGTTTCTTCAAATTTTACCCTGCACCTTACTATCATCATCTGACTTCAGGCTCTTCTCACACCTTCACCAGAACAGTTGTAATAGCCTCCTTGCTGGTATTCTTGCCTTTAGTTTCTTACTTTCTTTAATTCTGAATGTTGTCATACATTTAATCTTCCTAAAGCACATATCTGATAATATCTCCAATTGATACAGTGGCTCCTCAGGAGCAACGCATGGTCAAAAACCTTCAGTAGTTTGTGAAATGGAGGAGCCTCTAAAACATGGCTCCAAGTAATTTTTCTGTAGTTTTCTTCTCTTCCTTTGCAACCAGTGATACTCTAACTTTTAGCCAATTTGTAAACATAACTTTAACAAATCTTTAAAATTTTCTCTCCACTCAGATTTAGGCTGCAGATATTGACTTTCTTCCAAAGAATACAGCAAGAAAGGGGGAAGGAGGAGTGTAACTTGGCAGTGGAGGAGACTGACAAACACTATTTCAGCCAGGTGATCAAGCTCAATATCAATAGTGTTAAATCATGTTGGTATCCTTGCTATGATGTGATGAAAATGGCACTTTTTGCCATTTAAGCCTTAACCCCAATCTAGTAATAAAAACAAAAAAGACAAATTCCAGTAGAGGAGCATCCTACAAAATACTTGACTTCCTCAAAACTGTCAAAGTCATCAAAAACATGGGAACCTTAAGAAAACATAACATGAGAGAGAACCAAGATGGCGGCATGAGGTATATACCTAAATGCGCAGCCTCCACAACTACATTATAAAAATACAACTATACAGATAAACAGCCATCCTCCAGAACCAAGGGAGGGAAAGCTTTACAACTAGAAGGCAAGAGAAGGAGTACAGTGAGACTGGCACCAAAACTGAGAGGTATGGACGCGCAGAACAAAAGTGGTGGTGCGGCTGAAAGGGTGGCTGCAGCTGTGCCTGGGTCCACAGCTTGGAAAGAGATTATAAACTCCGGGGTCACACAGAATGAGATGCGGGTTGTAGGGCAATGGGGTGGAAGACCAGTGGCTTTCTAGCAGTGCTGTTCGCAACGATCACTGACGCGGGAACTCAGGGGTGTGCAGACACCAGAGTGTGGAGACACCAAATCTGGGAGAAGCCCGTGGAGTCAGCGGAGGGGCAGCCATTGTGGGTTGCTCCTCCCCGGTGATTCTGAGACCCCGCCCCACCTCACCTACAACCCCGCCCAAGCTGTGCGCCTGCCTGCCTTCAGCATAACCTAAGGGTCTGCAGCTGGGACAGAACTCCAAAAGATCTAAACCCCAAACAAGGAGGAGAAAGGCCTGCAGGTCATTTCCTCCCAGTGATACCTCCCAGTGATAACTACAACAAGACTGTGCACCCAGCCTTCAAAGGCGTACAACAAGAGTGTCCACCCCAGGTGATTGGGGAGGCTGAATCACTGGACCCTATAGGACACCTAGCATAGAAAGCACCCTATCAACGAGCAGCCAAAATGTGGAGACCAAGAAACAGGTCACAAATGACAGAAACGGAGGAACGCAAACGACTGGATATAGAGTTCAAAACCACGGTTATTAGGTTTTTCAAGAATTTTCTAGAAACTGCTGATAAATTTGAAAAGGACCAGCTAGAAATTAAGCATACACTGACTAAAATAAAGAATAATATACAGAGATCCAACAGCAGACAACAGGATTGCAAGAATCAAGTCAAAGATATGAAATATGAAGAAGCAAAACCCACCCATCCAGAAAAGCAAAAAGAAAAAAGAATCAAAAAGTATGAAGATAGTGTAAGGAGTCTCTGGGACAACTTCAAGTGTACCAACATCAGAATTATAGGGGTGCCGGAAGAAGAGAAAGAGCAAGATATTGAAAACCTATTTGAAGAAATAATGACAGAAAACTTCCCCTACCTGGTGAAAGAAATAGACTTCCAAGTCCAGGAAGCACAGAGAACTCCAAACAAAAGGAACTGAAGGAGGGCCACACCAAGACACATCATAATCAAAATGCCAAGAGCAAAAGACAAGGAGAGAATCTTAAAAGCTGCAAGAGAAAACAGTTAGTTACCTCAACAGAAACTTTGCAGGCCAGAAGGAAGTGGCAAAAAATATTCAAAGTGATGAACAGCAAGAACCTACAGCCAAAATTACTTTACCCAGCAAAGCTATCATTCAGAACTAAAGGTCAGATAAAGAGCTTCACAGACAAAAAAAGCTAAAGGAGTTCATCACCACCCAACCAGTATTATATGAAATACTGAAAGGTATCCTTTGAGAAGAGGATGAAGAAAAAGTAAAGATAAAAACTATGAACAACAAATACATATCTATCAACAAGTGAATCTAAGAATCAAGTGAATAAAAAATCTGATGAATAGAATAAACTGGTGAATAGAATAGAATCAGAGGCATAGAAAGGGAGTGGACTGACAATTTTCAGGGGTAAAGGGTGTTGGGGGTGTGGGAAGAGAATGAACAATAATCGTATACCTATGGATGAGGACAGTGGTGGGGAGGGTAAGGACAGAGGGTGGGGTGGGTACTGGGAGGAGGGGAGCTATGGGGGAAAAAGAGGAACAACTGTAATAATCTTAACTAATAAAAGAGTAATATTGAAATTAACCGTTTCTCCGGGCTGGGGTAAGCCACACCCACCAGCCAATCAGAGTGACTGTATGCAAATTAGCCCAGCCAACATGGCGGCCGCCACTCACGGACCGGAGTAAACGGCAGCTTCCATTGCAGCAGGAGTGAAAGTGAAACTGCCGCCCGCTCTGCTTAGCCTCAGGCAAAACACATGTTTGCAACAAAATAACAATCATAGAATCCTCTGGAGCTGAAGGAAACAGCAGGCCTGGCCTGAGCACTAAGTAACATTGTCTCATTATAGACGCCGCAAGCTGAAGCAGAGAGGAGGCTTCATTAGTAGGAGGCCTTGCCTTAAAGGAACAGCATCAATTATAGAAGATAAACAAACCCCAGAAACCTGCGTCCAGCCAGCCTTGCTGGGACATTGGGTCAATGGGAGCTGTGGGCAGCATTAAAGCCTAAAAGCACCAATCAGCCCACCACCCACGGTGGCCACAACCCAATGGGGTGAGGGACGTTCCTGGGGGACTTGGCCAGCCTGGAGACAGCCATCAGCCCCTCACCCAGGCTGGTCACGCACGCCAGCAGGTGGACATCCCCAGAGGGGTCCCAGACTGTGAGAGGGCACAGGCTGGGCTGAGGGACCTCCCGAGTGCACAGAGTGGCTGCAGGGCAGAATAGTGCAGGACCCAGGACTGGTGAGTGGGAAAGAGGCGGCAGGGTTGGCAGCCTGCTTGGCGGCTCCTCAGGCCCTTTGCGGGGCACTGGGGAGTGGGTAAGAGGTGGTGGGGCTCTCGGCCTGCTTGGTGGCTGCTCAGGCCCTTTGCTGGGCATGGGGGAGCAGGAAAGCAAGGCTGTAGGGGCCGGGGTCCTGCTTGGAAGCTCCCCAGACCCTTTGGCAGCACCGGGGAGTGGGAAAGCAAGGCAGCAGGAGACCAGTGAGTGGGAAAGTGTCGGCGGCCTGCTTGGAGGCTCCCCAGGCCCTTTGGGGGGCAGTGGGGAGCGGGAAAGTAAGCTCTTGGGGGCTGGGGGCCTGCTTGGCAGCTCCCCGGGTCCCTTCTGGGGCTCAAGGAGCAGGAAAAGGCTGGCCTGACCACGAGGCAGGGTTTTCCCTGCTTTCTGGTGGCTGGAGGAAGATGGGCAGTAGGCAAGCTTGGGAGGCAGGCAGCACCCAGCCCTGGCCACAGCTCAAAAAAGAGAACAACATGCAGGAGAGGGCAAGAGTCTGAGAGATCAACATAGAGAGGGGGCCTGCTCCAAGCCTCCATGGTGTGCCTGGGAGCAGGCCCCCAGCAGGTAGACACACACAGTAGGACTGCTCCGAGCCTCGGATGCGGCTGAGGGCAGGTCCCCAGTGGGCACACATACACACACACACATACACACACACACACTAAAGGTGCCTGGCAGACTGGGGCCATCATAGGACATCCACTGAGGGGTTCCAGACTGTGAGAGGGGGCAGGCTGGGCTGAGGGACCCCCATTCTCCCCCCGTGCATGAATTTTGTGCATCGGGCCCCTAGTCTGAACAATAAAGATTTTAAAAAAAGAAAAAAGAAAAAGAAAACATGACATGTAAATGTAATGCAGTATCCTGGATAGGATTCTAGAACAGAAAAAGATATTAGGCAAAAACTAAGAAAATCTGAATAAACGATGGACTTAATTAATGCTAGTGTATCAATATTGTTTTCTTAATTATAACAAATGAAAAATACAAATGTATGCCATTAATAATAGAAGAAACTGGATAAGATGATATATGGGACTCTTTGCACTACCTTCTCAATTTCTCTGTAAACCTAAAACTGTTCCAAAAAATAGTCTTTTGGGGTTTGTTTTTTTTTTTGGTTTTTATAATATATTTTTATTGATTTAAGAGAGGAAGGGAATCATTGATTGGCTGCCTCCTGCACGTCCCACACTGTAATCAAACCTCCTGGTTCATAGGTCGATGCTCAACCACTGAGCCATGCCAACCACGCCAAAAAAAAAAAAATAGCTTATTTTAAAAGTCTTATTTCCAAATAAATATTATATAATCATTAAAAAATAATGAGGCAGATCTTTATTAATAAACTCTAAAAATATATTATTAATGAAAAAAGAAAGTTGCAGAACATTGCTGCTTGCTCTTTATGTAAAGAAAAAGGATATGCAGCAGTATTTGTTTGCACATGCATAAGCAAGTACCCAAGAAACCAGTAATAGGAGGAGGGGAATTGGGCGACAGGAAGACATGCACGAGAAGGAGGCTTACTCTTTACAATGTATCGTGTGTGTGTGTGTGTGTGTGTGTGTGGTGTGTGTGTGTGTGTGTGTGTGTGTGTGTGTGTGTGTGTGATGTGCCATTGAGTCAGTTCCAACTCCTGGAGACCCTGTGGATGAATGATGTCCACAGTGCCCCGTCCTCAACAGCCCTACTCAGCTCCCAGGTGTAGACTCATGCCCATGGCTTCTTTTAAGGGGCCAGTCCCTCCTATAAATGGTCTTCCTGTTTCCTGCGACCTTCTATTTTTCCCAGCATTATTGTGTCTTCTAAGGAACCTTGCCTTCTTATGATGTGCCCAAACTAGGGCAGTTTTAGCTTTATTGTTTTTGCCTCTAGTGATGTTTCTGGCTTAGTTTGCACTAGGACCTATGTGTCTTTCTGATGGAATCTGTAGAGCTCTCCTCCAACACCATCTTTTAAAGGAATCAGTTTTTTTTTCATATAAGCCTTATTCACTATCCAACTTTCATACTGGTGGGGATGATTTTTGTAGCTTTATTTTTACTGTGTTGATTTTTTATAGGGGAAAGGGAGAGAGAGACAGAGAGATTGATTTGTTGTTCCACTTATTTTTGCATTCATTGGTTGATTTTTGTATGTGCCCTGAGCAGGGATTGAACCCACAACCTTAGTGTATCTAGAAAACACTGTAGCTAACAGAGCTACCTGGCCAGGGCCCATTTTTGGTACCTTTTGAATATGGAACCATGTGAATATATTTTCTATTAAACAAACAAACAAGCACACACACAAACCTATAAAATCAGATGTAAAGAAGATGGTCTGCCAGATTCTCCTGCCATTTTGAGTAAGAGTGGACTAGGGTTTTTCATGTCAGGAAAGAACAGGCGAGAGGCAGCTAAGGACAAACCAACCGGTTCTAAGATCCTTTCCAGAGGAGCATTAGGGCAGAAGTAACCAGTGCTGCGAGGGACATGGAACAGTGAGTCTTGAGCTCGCTCAGGAATGCTTTCCTGCAGGTCAAGTTGCCCTATCCATTGGTCTCTTCTGAATCCTGTCCTACGATCTGCCTTTTGAATGTTTACTTTCCTCCAGGTTCCAAGCTTGCCCTATTGCCTTCTTGCTCTGTATGCTCTTCCTTGTGGATTTCGTCCCTGAAAGTCATTGATTCTATTTAGGGCCAGGATCAAATGGCAAAAGAGAGATACTAGAACTCAGTTTTATGGACTATGAGGGCTTAACACCTGGGTAAATTGATAGAGTGTAAAGGGGCATCACTATACTGGATTTGCTTACTTCTGGGTTCTTGTCATTATCTCCTTATTGTGTGTGCATGACTCTAGACAAGGCACTGCGAAAAGGTTAATAAGTTTGCTCCTGCAGAGTAGGGCTTTATAATTTGAAAAATGCCAACACAATTACTGTCCAATGTATAAAATGGCATGAGGTCAAAGCAACAATTGAAAGAGCATCAAAATAAGCCTGATTTAAATTTTTAAAAATTTTGGTTAGAATTCTTAGAAAAGATAATGATGGGGACACTTATGATCTAATAAACAGAGCACCTGAGTTATTCTGAAATAGAATCATATCAGTTTGAAATTCTGAACTACACATATGTGTGGGAACAGAGGGATAAGTGTTTTTTCTTTTCTAAGTTTCATTTCTCGAGCCAGTGCACCCGCATACCCCCTTTGATCATGAACGTGATGGAGGAGGTGATGCAACTGTGGACCCAACACGCAAGCAGGACCGTTACCATGCCCAGGCCGACCCCACCAGGAGCCACGCTGTCACCTCATCGCTTGACAGCTGAGAACAATGGTTGACGCCTGCTGACATCCAGGACTGCATTCTGTCCCCATCCTCACCCCAGACCATTTTTCCTGTATAATCCTGTCCCCTGCACCTTATAGTCAAGACAGGTTTTGGATGCTTGTAAACTCCTTATCTTCTTGGTTCTCAATAAACGTCTTATATGATTCAACCCTGCCTTCATTATTGAACATTGCAACAGGCAGTCTGAGCCCACCTGGCAGGGGTTCCCCAGTAACAATGACACAAACCATAGGAATTTACACCTATTTCTTGACTTTGACGATGGCGAAAAGGGGCCAAGAGTTATGAGCAACTGCTAGTTACTAAAGAAAGCAAGGGATATGAACATAGAATTTTATTTCTCTTACGTAAATATCTGAAAGTTAAGTCACTGGATAAGAGGGTAGATATATTTTCACATCTTTTTTTCTAATGCGAATGTACCATTATATATCCCAACCACCGATGTATGAGAGTTCTGCTTACTTCACATCTTCATAAACATTTGATGCTGTCAAGTCTTTTTTAAGTTTAGCCATATTTTGGGTGTGTTATATTTTGCCCATTTTTCTATTGGTTTTTATTCCCCTTGATTTTTTAAAGAGTTTTTAATGTATTCAAGATATTACCTCTTCATGTGTGATATACATTCTGAATTTTTTGTTAGTAACTTTGACTTTATCTTTAAAGTTTTTGTAGTTGAAAAAAAATTTTTTTTATTTTTATTTTTTGGTAAATCCTCACCCGAGGATTTTTTTTTCATTGATTTTTAGAGAGAGTATAAGAGATAGGGAAAGACAGAGAGAAACATCATGTAAGAGAAACACATTGATCGGTTGCCTCCTACAGGAGCCCCCACCACTTCCCAGGCAGGGAGGAGTCTGCAACTAAGGTACGTGCCCTTGACCATGATTGAACCTGGGAACCTTGGTCCGCAGGCGAACACTCTATCCACTGAGCTAAACTGGCTAGGGTTATAGTTGAAATTTTTTATCTTTTTTTCCCCATTATGTCTGGATCTGGGATCAGAGTTATAAATCCACTTCTTACATCCAGGTTTAAAGGAATTCATCCATATTTCCTTCTTGTAATTGTATTGTTTCATTTTTTCCACTTAGCTCTCTGATCCATTTGGAGTTTATTTGCCTGTGGTCCAATTTTATTACATATTTCAAATGGCTGTTGGATTATCTGAACACAATTTCTACAAGGATCCATCTCTGTTCTATTTGAGGTGCCACTTTTGTTTTTATTTTTTTTTGCCACTTTTATAATATAGCAAATGTATTTGAGTCTATTTCCAAACTTTCTATTTCAGTCAATGAAAATTAAAGTTTTAAGATTTTTATTTTTCTAGCAATTGATTTTTTGGAAATCTGTGTGAGCCTGAAAAACAAAGTTTCAATTTATTAGGAAAGAGGCGTAAGGAGAATATCCTTCTGCAAGCAGATAGGCTAGATCTCATTTTCAACTGGATTTAGATATCTAACATCTACTGGTAACCTTGAGTTAATAAGAGCAAGCTTAAGGTAGGACACACAATGGGATGCAGTGCTATGAATAGGCAGGGACTCTATTTCAATGCTGCATGTAAGACAGACTGGGGAAGTAAAAAGTCCAGTCCTAGTTCTGTACTATTGCTACCACTTCTGAAGTCTATTTATTAGATTTCTTTCTCTCTCCTCTGTCTTCTGAGTCCTCCCTCCACACTGGGGGATTTTTTTCTTTGTTGTTTTTTGACAATCTCCCTTTGTTACGTTTCTGGGTAAGAATTAAAGAGGATCAGAGAGCAATATATAATCACCTTAATATGCAGAAAAAGACAAACCCCAGAGGTCTTAAGAGCACTTGTTTGGAAGTTAATACAAAGTATGACAGCGCTTGTATGTTTGCATTTGTTAGTACTCTTGCATCATATTATTTTAAAATACTGTAAAATAAATATTTACAGAGTGAAGAAAGTATAGAAAACACACAGCATTAAAAATGATCCCTCTGTAGCTTATAGAAGTGACATGTGCACACAAAAACTGTAATTCAAAATAGCCTATCTCAGAACCACATCTTATGTTTCTTTAATCCTATGTTTCTTTGTATAGCACCTTGATGTGCTACCTAATAAATTTCTGGAAATTGTAGTTGCCATCTGCAAATATATTTTATTTTGTATAGCATACAATGCAAAAATACCACCAGAAAAATATTTAAATGTTGTTTTGTCATATTCAACATCAAGTCTCTAAAAAGTATTTAAAAATTAGTCACTGGATAGTTTGCTTTGATTAATAAGACAAATAGAAGAGACCTGTTTTATTTCAATACAGCCGCAGTGCAATATTATGATCACCAGGGTGTGCTATAAGCTCTGCCATCAAATTAGTCTTCCTAGCAGTAAAGCCTGAAAATCTCAGATGTCCAGTGTTTGGAGTAGGTAATCCCTGAACGGGAAAGTTACTGAACTTTTGCCAGACTGTGGCAGGCACACATCACAAATCTCAATGTCACTTCACTAGTTCTCATTTGAAAATAGTGAGTATACAAGCATGCTATGTTAACAGATGTCTTTGTAATAAAGATGAAATAGAATAAAATTTGCAAAAAGTTAATGTTTAAGAGTATAGTTTGTTCTGTGTTTCACAAAAGTTAGGCATAAGTAGAAAGTAGATCAAGAAATAACCATAATTAGAATTACTTTTTAAAAAATATATTTTATTGATTTTTTACAGAGAGGAAGGGAGAGGGATGGAGAGTTAGAAACATCAATGAGAGAGAAACATCGACCAACTGCCTTCTGCTCACCTCCCACTGGGGATGTGCCCGCAACCAAGGTACATGCCCTTGACCAGGATCGAACCTGGAACCTTTCAGTCCGCAGGCCAACGCTCTATTCACTGAGCCAAACTGGTTAGGGCTAGAATTACTTTTGTCAACGCAAACTTTTATTTTCTAACTTTAGTTCTAATCAGTGTTCATCTTCACTGATATTATGTTGCATTTTAATAATAATCAAGCACAAACTGATATTCAATAGGTTAAAAGACAATAGACTCATATACCCTAAATTGAGATTACTTCCCTCACCCTGTTTCTCTGAAGTGTCTTTAATTAGAAATAAAGGATGAAGTTTTTAAAAAACACAAACACTTGAGGTAGTTGATGTATTTGGTGTGAATGATTTTCTGTCAAAAGAGGTCAGGTTCTCAGAGGACCCCAAGGATTTGGCCTGGGGGCTATAGTTTCCTGAGCCAATCTAGCGCATCTATATATGTTACATAACATGCCTCTATTATAGCAGTTATTGCTGTGTATTGTAATAGGATTTGCATGTTTGCTAATCCATTGTGAAACCCTTAAGAAGAGGGACTAACTTTATTCATACTTGTTTTCTCAGCATCCAGCACAGTAGTTGGCACAGAAAGTTTGTTTAGTAGATTAAGTAATACTCAAATAGAAACTGGTTAGACTGATGAAAAATTTAAAAACAGGTTTGCTGGTTTGTGAAAGCAATGGAGAACCAGTCCTCTATAGTGTTGAGTTTCATGTTTCAAAGGACTGTGCAATTATTTTAAACAGCTTTATTGAGATATAAGTCACATACCATACAATCCACCCATTTAAAATGTACAATTCTTGCCCTAGCCGCGATGGCTCAGTGGCTAGACTGTCGGCCTGTGTTTCTGAACGGTCTTGGGTTGGATTCAGGTCAAGGGCATATGCCGGGGTTACGGGCTTGATTCCCAGCAAGGGGCATGCAGGAGGCAGCCAACCATAATTCTCTCTCATCGTTGATGTTTCTGTCTCTCTCTCCCTCTCCCTTCCTCTCTCTGAACTCAATAAAAATATATATTTAAATAATAAAAATAAAATGTTCAATTCTGAGATTTTTAAAATAAGCTATAATTGACATGCAAAATACTAGTATATTAGTTTCAGATGTACAGCATGAGCTTTGCTTTCAGAGAGAAAGAAAGATCTAAAAATGGGTGGAGGAGGCCACAATGGAGGAAAAGGGAAAGGAGAGAGGAATTCTCCAGTGTGTCCTTTATTCTGCGCTGGGAGAGAAGCTGTGTTGAAAGGGGCTTTGTGTGCTGTGTTCAAACTCAGGATAAATCTGAGCTTTGCTCATTATCCTTGAATACGCTCTAAGACTGATCCCAGGATCAGAGTATCATTCTTTCAGACTCAGTTATCTAGGGCACACATCCCTAGTTTGAATCATCCCCTTTTCGGTGTGCAAATCTTACTTTAGTATCAATGCTGCATAACAAATTGCCCCCAACACCTAATGCTTAAAGCAACAGTAAACATTTATTTATATTATCACGTAGTTTCTGCAGGTCTGGATTTTGGGAGTGGCTTAGGTGGGGGATTCTGGCTCAGGGTATCTTTCCCATGGTGCCAGTCAAGGTGCCAGTTGGGCCTGCAGTCATCGGAAGGCTTGGCCAGGCTTGGAGGGTCTACTTCCAAGAATGGCTTACTAACATGGCTGGCAAGACGGTCTGATTAATTGGTTTAATGCCTGAGTTCCTTGCCAGGTGCCCACTGCAAGGGGCTGCTTGAGTGTCCTCATGTTATGGCAACTGGCTTCTCTCTAAGTCAGTGATCCAAGAGAACATGAAGTGGAAGCTGCAAAGCCTTTTATGACCTAGCCTTGGAATTCACACATCATAATTTGTGGAAAAACATACTAGTTACACAGGTCAGCCCAATTCATTATGAGAGGGACTGTTGTGTACCAGGAGGCAGGGATCTTAGAGGCTGAATATATATATATATATATATATATATATATATATATAGTCAGTTTCAAAGAGGATTCCTGAATTCCAGTACCAGCTCTTGAATAAATAGTACCTTTCCATGTAGTCTAACTAAAAGAATATATCTTGGAGCAGACCAATAATTTTAAAATGTAAAACACCAGGGAAAAAGGGAGGGCTGGGAAGCTTTTCTCCTTGGCCAGTCCAATATCCCAGGATTCCTACTTCAGTGGCATAAACTTTCACTGAATGTTCATCCTTACACTCTCTATTCTGAGATACACTGTTGCCCTATTCTCAAGATACTAATCACAGCACACTTCCCTCTGCACTGCACTTTTAAAGACTCTCTCTTGATACATAGCTACTGGACTGCTCTCTCACATCTTATTATCCTCCATGAATTTGCATAAGGGAGTTGGCCATAAAACAACAATCAGAAGAATAATCATCTCTCCACCATTTGGAGAATCTAGCTGTACCTGCTGACTCATTTAAAAAGAAACAATAATAGTCCTGTGAATAAATTCATTAAAACCCTTACCCATGAGAGCAGTGATATATCTGGGTAGCTTGAAGAGGACACAGTGTATTTGCTAAGTGAGTGAAACATATTCCCTTCCAAATAGAGA
>PVJC01021666.1:18097-28123 GCA_004026665.1 Murina feae
GGGGGGGGAAACACACACAACAATTTGGCAACTTTTTAAAGTTTGAATAGAACAAGAGGAGCTGCATCATCAATAGCTTTTAATGTACATTTTGTTCTGCTTTTTATCCAAGGATCTAGACATGTCAGACAGTAGAGGTGCCTGCTGTTCTTAAAGAATGCTACGAGACTGGCATTTCCTCAACAAGGAGAAACAGATCCTGTAAACCACTGTGAGACTGAATATAGGATTCATATTTAACCCTTTTACATTTTTTCCTTTGCTTTTCTTCAGAGTTAAATTTGTCTGCGTGCTCAAACCCTTTTATATTCCTAGTTGGCTTTCATCATAAAGTCACTTGATTGAAGAAAGAGATTTAAAGTAAAATGCAGCTCAAAATTCATTGCATCGCCTCAGTCCATGCTAGACTCCTGGGAGTCACTGGGATAATTAAAAAAAACAAAACAAGACGACCAACCAAAATAATCACTGGGCACGGGAGGGTTTAAGAGGCCTGAGTTTTGGTTTGGCCACGAGTTACTTTCCTAGTCTTGGGAAAGCTGATTAATCTCTTTGGGTGACTTGCGGGGGAGGGTGGGGTGAAGCTGGGGAAGGGGTTTCATCTTAGGGTTTCCTCTTCAAAGAGCTTGACACAACACCAAATACAAATGTATCCCACACGGCCTCGTTGCTGGGCCCTCTTCACCCTTCTTTGAAAGTCTTCGAGGGACTCCCTGGAATCCTGTAACTGGTCCCCAGGGCGCTGCTCCCGGAACCTCTGGGCTGGTGGGGTCTCTCGAAAAGGGAATGAGATCTCGTTCCCTGTGGGTTGTGCAACGCGCAAGGATCCTCGGGGCTCCAGGCTGGCACTCCTTGCCGGGTTCTCGGCCTCTTTCCCTCCTTACGCCTCATGCCTTTCCCCAGTGCCCACCGGTGACTGGTTTCGCGATTGTGGGGACAGCGTCCCTCTGCCAGATCCTGGCAGCTCTGGTTCTGAGACAGTGGCCTGGCAGGGCCTCCGGTTTGGGGCCCTCCTTTCTTGGAGAATGCCAACTCGTAACGCGACAAAACACTTGCGATTTTCTTCCGAAAAGCCCAGCCCTAGGCGTACAACCACGCATTTACAGAACCACCACGTAGGTAATAGGCCTCCACTGCGCGCCCATCACTCGTCTCAGCAGCGCCCCCTGCTGGGCTGCAGCCGGCGGGGAGCCGCGGCGGAGGCTGGAACTACAAGCCCCAGAATTCCCGCGCACGCGCGCTGCCATTGTGATGCCCCCTTCCCGGTAACTCGCCCTCTCAGGCAAACCTGAAGATAGCGGCAATTCTCCGGTGGGGGGGGGCGGGACGCTCTCGGCCCGACTCTCCGCCCCCTTCCTGATAGGCAATGGGACCAGCCAACCGACGCGGCAGGTCCGTGGCGCGCCCTCCAATCAGCACCTGTGGCGGAGAGGTGGGCGTGCGCGCTGGCAGGGCAGGCGGGCTAGGCTGTGGCGGGTTGCGAAGGGGGAGAATAACGTCGGGTCGGGTCAGCGGGCGCTGCAGTAGTCGCCGCAGCGGCGATGGGAGCGGTGGGGACGAGGCGGCGGCGGCGGCGGCAGGAGGAGGAGCGGGGGCTGGCACAGGAGCAGCGGCGGGGGGTGGCCAGCGGCAGCCGTAACAGCAGCAGCAGCAGCAGTAGCCGCCGCCGCCAGTAAACGCGGACCGTACCCGAGGGGACTACCCAGGCGGCCGCCCCGCGAGGCCGCGCTCCGTCCCGCCGCAGTCGGCGGCGGGGGATGGGTAGGCGGCGGCGGTCCCGCCTGCTGAAGGTTGACCCCTGCGGGTCCCGGCCCTGAGCCCTCGGCCCGCAATCCCTGCGCCCGCCGCGGCCCAGGTAGGACACACCCCCAGCACCCGCAGGGCGCGGCCAGGGGCGGGCGGGGGGGGATCCCCGGCCCTCGCCCTCTCCCAGCCTGGCCCCCTGCTCCGGCCACCCTCCTCGCGCACCGACCGACCCTGGTGCGCAGGGAAAGGGTACGGAGACTCCGCGGTCGCTGCCCACGCCCTGGCTCAGCGCCAGTCACTGCACATCGGAGATCGTCCGCTGCTCCCCAGTTTCCCCGAAGGCGTGCGCCCCGTTGCCCCAGAGGCTCTTGGTGTCTTCATTGAACTTGGAGGGTCACGGAGCCTGCCCCTTCCCCCCCCCCCACCTGTGTGTGTGTGTGTGTGTGTGTGTGTGTGTGTGTGACCCACATATCGCTGGTATTCATGCCGCTGCCCAGGCTGTTCTGAGCGCGGCTCCCCTACTCCACATCCCCACACGCAATAACGGGTCATCGGCAGTAGAACCTGCCGGCCGTGTGGTCACTACGACCGAGGCCGTCACTTTCTGTTACTTCGGGTGCGGAGTACTGAGCTGCGGGGTCGGCTCGTCGTTTGCTTTGCCGACGATGATGTAGGCGCCCTGGGTTGCTGTGGGAGGGACAAAAGACTCCATGCATATGTACCCCGCACCTACCGGAGAGGTCGGGAAGGCGTTAGGGTGCCACCATACTTTATCCTACGGTGAAGTTCATTCTGTTTCGGTCGTGGCCGCGTTAGAGGTAAAGATGACATTTAGTTTTGTACTTTGCTTTGAATTCAAGTTGATAGGGTGGCAGCCGTTCCGGTATTAACTCTTCTCGTCGCTACGTTTAGAAATGGTTCTTTCTTCGAGCATTAAGAGAGGGCAGTTTTACTATAACCTGTGTATTGTGTAAAGATGTGTTGATTTTCGGTAGAAATTGCGTTTTTTTATATGCCTGTACGAGGATCCCATTATTATGAATGGGCACATGTATACGCACGCGGGCGGAGGATTCCACTCTGTGTTTTGTTACAGTGTTTGGTTCGGAGCCATAAGTAACAGTTGCATTGGTTTCTAAAACACTGATTTGCCAGGATAGACCACAAAGATGTGCTTGCTGTTTTCTTTTGGCTAAATAGAATAGATAGTAACGTTTATTGGGAGGGGAGAGGAGGAGAGGTGGGAGATTGATTTTAAAGAATTGAATGCTATGTTGTTATTTTTTAAAATATGTTTTTATTGATTTCAGGGGGTGGAAGGGAGAGGGAGAGAGGGATAGAAACATCAGTGGTGAAAGAGAATCTTTGATCAGCTGTCTCCTGCAGGCCCCTGGGGATCAAACCCTCAACCTGGATTTACGCCGGGACTAGGAATCTCAACCACTGAGCCACCCCTGCTGGGCTATGCATTTTTTTTTTTAATAGCGAAGCAGTAATGATGACAAATATTACTTAGTATGACGAATCTTGAATACATTTTAACTCTAAAAAATTTTCGAATAATATGTGCCTGTACGTGCATGGCATAATGTGAGCTATTCAAATTGAAAGCATACTGGAAGGATTTTCCCCTAATTTAGAACCTTATGTTTCTTTGTATGATGCATTTTTATCAAGACACTGAAAAGGATGTTTGAAGCATAGTTATAAAGGAAAGTTTATCTAACGTTTTTAAAAATTTTATTATAGACTGTTAGGATATCCCTTTTTTAGGAAAGGAGAAATTGAAGTCCCTGACTATATTAATTTATAATATCAAATTGAAACCAATTTGATCTTTAGTAGGGGGCTAAAAGTAATATATCTTGGTTATTATATTGTACTATGGATGATACATAATTTAGTGAATTTCCTATTGTATTATGTGACTTAAGATTTTTATGTCCTCTTTTCATTTTCTTTTAAATACTGATGATTATAGTGCCTCGGGAAGTCTTCACAAGATTAGGCTCAGTTGCATTAGCAAATTGAACTCAATTATATAGGGTTTCAAGTATCTTTAAATGTGGTGTTAGAAGTGGAGTTTGTATAATTTAGACAACTTTTACATAAAAATGCCCTAAAATGTGACAATTAGTGATAGATTGTTGGCTTTTCAATGTAGATGAATAGTATAGAGTCAAGTTCCTCCCCACTACCACCCTCCATCATGGAATTTAACTCTGGTGGGGGGGGGAGGCAATTCTTTCTAAGTTTTATAACGTTAAAAAGTAATATATAGATGACAACTTGATTACAATTCTTGGGAGACCTTGAACTGGAATCACCCAACTAAGATACTTTGAGGTGAGATGATAAACGTTTGTCGCCTAAAAAAAGCAACATACACCGAGTGGCCATATTATTATGACCACCTGACGTTTGTAGGCAAATTAGCTATAATTTTGTGCTGAAGTTGCTAAAGGGCCAGACCATTATATATAGGGAAGCAGGTTGTTTACCACGACAGCAAAAGTGATTTTTTTTCCTGAAGATATGGGTAAACAACTCGATTTAATAGCCTTTGAACGTGGGATATATTTGAACGTGAGTGTCCAGATTATTATGATCACCTGATGTTTATTGGCAAATTAGCTGTACACTGCATTGTATGGAATATGGAAGCTGAAGGCCTGTTCGAACACCTTTGCTGTCTGCAGTTACCAAGATAAAACGTCTCCAATTCGCACAGGAACCCAAGGATTGGACAGTTGAGCATTGGAAAAAAGTCATGTGGTTCGATGAATCACGTTTCATTTGCATCATGCACATGGCAGAGTGAGAATTTGGCATAAACAGCATGAAAGCATGCACCCCACATGCATGAGTACAACCCTTCAAGCTGGTGGGGGCAGTGTTATGGTTTGGGGCATGTTTTCCTGGCATGTTTTGGGCCCTTTAATTCATGTGGAACAACATTTGAATAGTACAACATACCTAAGTATCATTGCTGATCAGGTTCATCCTATCATGTTGATGGCGTATCCCAATGGAGATGGCTTCTTCCAACAAGACAGTGCGCCATGCCACGGTGCTCATATTGTGCAGGAGTGGTTTCAAGAACATGAGGGAGACTGTACCTTGCTTAGGTGGCCCCCACAATCACCAGATTTCAATCCAATCAAGCATTTGTGGGAATAGGTTAAAAGAGCCATCAGGCAGCTGGTTCCACAACCATCAAATCTCACAGAACTGGACAGTGCTATTCATCAGGCATGGTGTCAGATTCCTCACATCACCTTTCAACATCTTGTGGAGTCAGTGCCAAGAAGAATCACCACAGTATTGAAGGCAAAAGGTGGCCCAGTGAAGTACTGATGGGGTGGTCATGATAATCTGGCCACTCAGTGTGTGTGTATCTGTATATATATCTCCCACGTTCAAAGGTTGTTAATTCACATTGTTTACCCATATCTTCAGAAAAAAATCACTTCTGTCGTGGTAAACAACCTGCTTCCCTATTTATAATAGTCTGACCCTCTAGCGAATTCAGCGCGAAATTATAGCTAATTTTGCCTACAAATGTCAAGTGGTCATAATAATCCGGCCACTCAGTGTATAACAAGGGAAAATGTTTAATGACCATTATTAAATTAGTGGGAGTTGAATTGATTAGCAAAATAAACAGCCTTTGAGAGTTAATGGGAATATTAAATATAGTTTACTTCCTTCCCCATTTAAAAAAACCTTCAATAAGAAAACTTGTTTTATAGATATGTAGCAAACAATCTTTTTGTTTTTAATGTTTCTTTATTGACTTTAGAGAGAGAAAGGGAGAGGGAGAGAGAGAAACATCAATGATAAGAATCATCGACCGCCTGTCTCCTGCAGGCCCCCTCTTGGGCATGGAGACTGCAACCTGGTTATGTGTTCTGACTGGGAATCTAACTGTGACCTCCTGGTTAGTGGGCTGATGAACCACTGAGCCACACAGTGTGGGGTTGGGCTGTGGCAAACAATCTTTACAACTTGAGTGTATGTTACTCAAAATTACTCCATTCTTTTCCTTTTTTTGCTGTTTTTGAGGTGTATTTTGACTCAAAATATAGATGGAGCTATGTCAGTTTATTTGATTAGTAATATTGTAGGACATCTTCAATATTTGTAGACTTTTTAAATTAAACATACTTATACTGTTTTACTTCATTGTCATCTTCTGTCTTTATCCATTATATTGTAAACAAGAATGATGATAGTGGTAGATCCACCTCTCCCCACCTCTTTCCAGGCTTCGATGGATAGAATCCTTGTGTTGTAAATACTTTTTACAGTTTTTGTACTTTAAATACACAGTGCTTTCAGGTTAAGTATCATACTTCCATAATTGATAAAAGAGCCTTTTAAGTTTTATATGAAAAGTTGAGTTTTTAGAGCTACATTTTGAGTATAAGTACAACACATATTACCACTCAAAAGTTTCTGTCATTAATATCTGCTGATCCTTGATTGTAGGTTTAAAATGCAGATTGAAATTGTATGTTTACATAATGTGAACGTCAATTTTGCTAGAAAATTTCATCTCTTAAGCAGGTTATTTTAAAGCAAATGTGTGTGTATATTTTTTAGAGAGGGATGAAGGGATTGGGAAGAGAAAGAGAATGAGAAAGAAGCGTCGATTAGCTGCCTCCTATATATGCCCAGACCAGGGGTCAAACCTGCCATTTTTTTGGTTTATGGGACAGTTTATGGGATGACACTCCAACCAACTGAGCCATGTTGACCAGGGCTAAAAGGCAAATAAGGAGGAGATGAAGGGTGTAACACAGGAAAACAATGAGTACCTAAAGAGAAAAATATGAGCCTTACCTCCCATGAATTTGATTTGAAAAAAATTATCTGGAAACTAAATCACATGGTAGATAGTAAGTCGATTAGGACTTCATTTCTACTATTTGTCTAAGACTTGAAAAATTCAACGTGTCCAAGACAAAAGTCAGTTATCTTTTACCTTCTTTAATTCTATAAATAAAAATATAACTGTTTAATCAGTCATCTAAGCTCAAAAATTTCATTTCTTTCTTTTTTGGCTTCCTCTTTCTTGATTCTAACTAACATAAAACCTCTCCTTTTCATTTCCACTGCTACCACCTTAGCCTCTCTGAATCTCATTATATCATTTTAGAACTATTGCAATAGACTCATCCATTTATTTATTAAACCAGAGGCCCAGTGCATGAATTTGTGCACCAGTGGGATCTCTTGGCCTGGCTTGCAGGATTGGTCCGAAACCAGCTCTCTGACATCCCCTGAGGGGTCTCGGATTGCCAGAAGGCACAGGCCAGGCAGAGGGACCCCACTGGTTCATGATCAGGGCCGGGGAGGGGCATGGGAAGTTGGCCAGCTGCGGAACGATTGCGGGAAGGCTCCAGGACGTGTCCAGCCTATCTTGCTCAGTCCCAATTGGCCAGATCCCAGCAGCAAGCTAACCTACCAGTTGGGGCGTCTGCCCTCTGGTGGTCAGTGCATGTCATAGCGACTGGTTGACTGGTCAACTGTCTGCTTCCTGGTGGTCAGTGCACGTTGTAGAGAGTGGTTGAACGGCCTTAGCATGTCATTAGCATATTACACTTTGATTGGTTGAAAGGCTGACCAGTTGACCTGCCAACCGATCGACTAACACTTAGCATATTAGGCTTTTATTATATAGGGTAGTTGTTAAGTATCTATCTACCATGTTACTGTGTTAGGGGTTAGAGATTCACCAGTGAGAAAGACAGACATGATCTCAGTTTTGGAGCTTATAAGGCAATAGGAGCAGATAGTTGTAGGACATGGAATTAGAAGTGTTCCAAGTATCATGAATACAAAATGCAGACTACCACATGAGCATGTTAGTAGATAGACCTAACACCTGGGAGGTAGATTTAGGAAAGTAGTTTTCTGTTTTATCAACCATAAAAATAGTATTTTTTAAAGTTTATCCTACATATTCTATCAGATTCAGAAGTTATTGGCTATATGATAGCTCTAAGTAGTTAAAAAAAATAAAAATAAATGTTTTTAAATTAAAATTTTTAATAAAAATTACATGTTCACACAACTCCTTATACATCTTTAGGTCTTTTTAGAATGTCAGGACACTTTGAAAACGTTTGCCCTAAAGAATCCATCTCTCCCTCCAGTATGGGTTTCTGCTTTGGGTTCTCCCAGGCCTCAATTGCTTGAGTATTGGCAGAATTCCTGTTATGTTTCACATTCTCCTTTTGAACCTCAGAAGTTAGGATGAGGCATTTCCAGTAGGAGGGTATGTAAGGTTATAAGAGAGAGGTCTTCCGGGAATGAAGTTAGAATCTCTCTAGCTAGAGTCCAGCAGTGTATAGGTGCGTTATTAAATGTAGAAGTAATTAGGATATAATTTGAATATCTTTATTAGTTTAAAAAGGTATAAATACATTTGCAAGTCAGGTAAAAATATATCCCTTATATGCTGGCATTTACTTATTGGTTTAGAAAATGCGGTTAGTCTAGCCACTAACCTGTTACATTAATAAATGTTTATTAAACAAATGAATATGAACTGTTCATTGTGCACCAAATGAGATTTGAATCTATTCTCATCTCTACTATAACATATCATACCACCTTAGATTACTTAATCTCTCTTTGCCTCAGTTTTGCTCTTTTTAAAAAGAGAAAATTATTAATATACTTTAAATCCAGGTACAATGAGTATCAGTACAGAGATTTGGTGTTGATTTTTTTTTTTCTTTGTCTTAGTGGGAAGATGCTTAGACACATGCTTTGGTCAATCTGGCTGCAGTAGATTTTACTGAAGGAAGGGTCTTATTTATTTAGTGTTTTCCTTACAATCTGGCCATGTAAATTACCTTGTACTGTCTATAAAGGACGAATTTGTTTATGTGTTGTTAGTATGGTAGCCAGGCAAAGCAGAACTTTTTTTTTTCTGTTGTAATTGTAACCATGCTGACTTGTAAAGTTTCTCTTTAATAGACATTTTACTTTCTTGAATATATTTATTTAGCCCAGAGATATTCCATGCTGCTGTGGAAGTATAATTTATCTCCTGTGAAAGTTTAGAAGGAACAGTTGTTGTGTGATTGGTCACTAAATTTTGTTTCTCTTTTGTTATCAGCAGTTTAGAGTTATATTCACAAATCTTCATCTCTTTTTACTAACTTTTTAGAGAGCCTCTTGCTAAAACCTGTGGGTTTAAACAAAAACAGAATCCCACAGGGTTTATCCTATTCTGACCCTTATTTCTGTTGTTCACATTAGTATTATTAGATATCTTGAAACATTAGATGGTGTGTAGTTTTTATAAATTTGTGTCTACACCTCAGCTTGTTTATTTTAAAGCATAACTTAGATAATATTTTATACTGTGAAATATGTATTATTTTGACTTTTGAGATATATGATATAACCATTATATCTAACTATTTTAATCTATTTTTGGAACATAGATCAGGGATTCTAAATATTATTTACTTACATAATACTTCATGATAACTTTAGAAAGCATATGATTTTTTACTATAATAATAGGGGGTTGTTTGGCATATTTATAGTTTTCATCAAATTTGGAAAATTTAAGACTTTTTTTGTTTGCTTTCTTTTCCCCCAGGATGCAGGGTCTCTGGGCTCAATAAACATTTCCAGAAATTAAAATGTGTATCTACTAAAAGTGGAGAGAAACTATATATAAGACAGTATGGTTATAGTAACTGACAACAAAATAAAAGAGTAAATAACCTCTTTGTTGTCTCCTTCTGTAACTCCAGTTATATTTGTGTATAATATATATTAGGCTTTTTGATGTTCTGTAGTTCACTGATGCTCTGTTTGGTTTTTTTCTTTTTCTCTGTTCATTTTGAATAGTCATTTTCTGTATCTTAAAGTTCACTGATTCCCTCTCCCATCCACCCCCCATGGTTAATCTGGTGTTAATCCCATCTAATGTATTTTTTATTTTATTTTTTTTTTATTTTTAATTTATCTTTATTCAGATTATTACAATTCTTCCTCTTTTTTCCCCCATAGCTCCCCACTTCCCATTTCCCACCCCAACCTCTGTCCTTGCGCCCCCACTGTCCTCATCCATAGGTGTACAATTATTGTCCATTCTCTTCACGCACCCCCAACACCCTTAACCCCCGAAAATTGTCCATCCACTCCATTCTATGCCTCTGATTCTATTCTATTCACCAGTTTATTCTGTTCATCAGATTTTTTATTCACTTGATTCTTAGATTCACTCGTTGATATATATTTGTTGTTCAT
>PVJC01021667.1:0-27802 GCA_004026665.1 Murina feae
CCTGTGTCCCGGGGGTGAATTATGTTCATTGTTTTATCGAAGAAGCTCGAAAGCGCCCGATGTCACCTGCTTCCCCGAATCAACACGAGGCGCTGCCCCGTGGGGGTGGGGGATGGGTGGATGGATGGGGGGCGGGGGGGTAATTACTGAAAAGGCGTCTTTCACGGAAAAGGGGAGAATGCGCCCGATTGAAAGCCGCGGCGACGTCAGGCGGGTCCAGAACAAACGGTTCCTCAGAGCCTGCGAGGACGGGCAGTTCGCCGCAGTCGGTCCCTCCTGCTCACACAAAGGCGGGGGTTCATCCAAACGCAGAACACACACGGCCAAACCCAAACAGCGCCCGGGGCAGCCGCGGCCGGGGGTGTACTAGATGCCCCTCGCGTGGCGCAGGCCAGAGTGCTCTTAACTCGGGGATTTATTTCTCTAAACGGCACCCTCGCTTAGCCTGTGTGGATAAAATCATATAGTCTCATGCATGTGTGCAGTACATGTACATATATGTACACACATACACTCCATGTACTACACGCATGCACAGGGATATAGGATTTTATCAACACATGCATACACACGTGTGTATATGTTTTTGAATATAGTTTTATGGCCCAAGTCCTATATCCTTGTGCATGCATGTAGTGCATGTGCACACATGTACACATATATACACTCCATGTACTACACACATGCACAGGGATATAGGATTTTGTCAACACATGTATACACATGTATATATATGTTTTTGAATATAGTCTTATGGCCCAAAGTGATGGTTGGTATTTATTGTATTATAACGGGTGGTTTTGTTTGTTTTTTTTATGAACTTGCGTTAGAATAGTAACGTATTTTAATACAATGAGACTTGGGGGGCGATGCCAGCCAGCCACGGCTGTGCCGGGGGAGAAGGCCAGGCTCAGAGATTGTGGCGACACGAATGCGCCAAGGACGAAGCCGTGAGTCTAATCTGGCGACGGGAATACAACGCCATCTCGGCAGGAGCCTCTGCTTCCCACCCGCGCGAGGCTGTTCCACAGGCCACCGTGCACCTGTGTTCTCGCTGTCGGGGGTGAGATCAGGGGGTTGTGTTTTGTGTTGTTTTTTTTTTTGTGTGTGTGTGTTTTTTCCCCCAAACTCAGCCCAGAGGCCTGTGGCCTGAAATCGTTTTGCCTCGATGCTCCCACCCGAGGCCGGGGCCCCAGGGACCTCAGCCTCCACCGCCCCCTTCCAATCCCACACCCCACACTCACATCCGCTGACACTTATCCGCGTTATGTCCCCAAAGGCGCCGGGTTCTGGAGGAAGCGGGTTCTGGGCTCGGTCGAAGGCGGCGTTGCCCCAAACTCGGCTGCTCAGCCAGGCCCCGGGGTCCAGGGGCTCACTGACCACAGAGAGCGGATGGACGCTGGCCCTAGCCGGTGTGGCTCAGTGGCTAGAGCGTCGGCCCGACGGTCCCGGGTTTGATTCCGGTCCAGGGCACGCACCTCGGTCGCAGACTCCTCCCCGGCCCGTGCAGGAGGCAGTCCGACCGCGTGTGCCTCTCGCATCCGTGTTCCATTCCGTCTCTCCCTCTCTCTTCCCCTCGCCCTGAAAGTCCACGGAGCAGTCTCCTCCCTTGAGGATGAACACGCACGCACACACACACACACACACACACGCGCGCGCGGAATGGACTGTGGATGGCCCGCGGGGAGGTTCCCGCATCCACGGATTTGGGGGTGACTTGGGGTGCGTCTTGGGGACCTCAGGCCTGCGGTTCCGCGGGGGTAAGTTCGGGCCCAGCTTGCACCAGGCGGCCGCGTGCTCCTTGTGCATTGAGATGCGCCGCGGCCTTTCAATAACAGTTTCCTGCCCGACCCACGGACACATTCGGGACGAACGCCACTGGCGCCGGATTTTCAGTTCTGATTGGCCCTGTGCAGGGAGGGGGACGGGGTGCAGGGGGAAGGGGGAAGGGGGTGAGATCAGTGGGCGCCTTGTGAGGCCGCTGCCTCAGTTGTGCCTTTGTGTTCGCCCCCTGCCCGCCCCCCTGGGACGCGTGGAAGCCTTCAGTGCAGACGGGTGTGCGCGGGCGCGGGGTGAACTGCCCCGCCATCCACAGCCGCAGGGGGTCGTCGTGGTCATCGTGGTCGTCGTGGTCATCGTCGTCGGGAAAAGCCTCGCCTCCCCCGGCCTCGCACCCGGGCGGTGAGCCGGGCGGCGGTTCAAAAGCCGGTGGACCCGCTGGTGTCGGGCTTGGAGGAAGAGGAGAGGAGGGTGACCCTGAATCTGGGACATGCGTGTAGGTTTAGAGACACCGTGACCACCCCCCCCCCCAAAAAAAAACACACACAAAAAACCCCACACACACCGCTTCCTAAAATGCTTGGTTCGTTATCTGTGTAGTCGTAATATAAAAAGAAATTCTTTAAAATGTTATTGGTTTTTTACAGAGAGGAAGGGAGAGGGATAGAGAGTGAGAAACATTGATGAGAGAGAAACATCGATCAGCTGCCTCCTGCACACCCCCCACTGGGGATGTGACCACAACTAAGGTCCATGCCCTTGACCAGAATCGAACCTGGGACCCTTGAGTCCGCAGGCCGACGCTCTATCCACCGAGCCACACCAGCCAGGGCTAAAAAGAGATGTTTTTTTGTTTTTGTTTTTTTTTACCGGAGACTTTATTTGGACTTAGATTCGTGCAATGAAATCCAGGATTTCCGGCGATGGACACCGTGTAGCTCAGCAGGTGGTGCCTGCCTGAGCATCGGGCCTGGAGGTTTTTATTCTTTCTTTCTGACAAATTCTCGGTTCAGATCACTGTCTCCGCCGTGTGTGCCTGCAAAGTGTCAGAGAGGTTCCCTCTTTGAACATTTAATTTTGGAGCAAGTAAGCTAGGCTTCTGCGACGACACCATCTGGATGCACAGAGGCAGGAGGAACCTTCAGGAAACGTACGGGTGTCGCTGAGAAGCTAGGGGCCTCTCTGCGACGCCTCCTCTGATTGGCCATCCTTTGCTCCTCCTCTAGGAGTTTTCTGTCTCAAGGAAATCGACTGGTGGTCAAAAATAGGGTCTCCCATCAGGAGCAGATGTTGGAAAAAAAATGCATCTTATGGCTAAAATCAAGTAGAATCTCTTTGCATCAAAACTACGCAAGAAAAAAAAAATTCCCAGCTGGTATGCTCAGTGGTCAGCCCACGAACCAGGAGGTCATGGTGCCTCATCAGCGCACATGCCCAGGTTCCCCAGTAGGGGGCGTGCAGGAGGCAGCTGATCCATGATTCTTACCATCGATTTTTTCCCCCTTTTCTCCATCTCTCCCTCTGCTTTCCTCTCTGAAATCAATAAATATATATTTTTAAAAATCGCCCTAACCGGTGTGGTTCAGTGGATAGAGTGTCGGCCTGAGGACTGAAAGGTCCTGGGTTCGATTCCGGTCAAGGGCATGGACCTTGATTGCAGGCACGTCCCCAGTAGGGAGTGTGCAGGAGGCAGCTGATCGGTGTTTCTCTCTCATCGATGTTTCTGACTCTCTATCCCTCTCCCTTCCTCTCTGTGAAAAATCAATAAAACATATTTTTTAAAAAATGGATGGATTCCCCCCCCCATAGTTAAACACACACACACACACACACACACACACACACTCAGAAAGGAAAGTGTGCTTGCTCCTGGCACTCCTTGCTGTGACGTCATGTTCTCCCGTCACCATCGCAGGGAGCCGGCTCCTCCTCACAGACCTGGCGGCGTTTAAATACCTGAGCCCGTCCTGCAGACAGGGCGTCCCCCCAAAACGCACGCACACTCGAACAGCGGAGAGCTCAGCTTTGACAATGAAATGCATTTCAACACACCTGCCTTTACCATTATTCACAGTGTGTGCGTACATTCTCGGGGGGGGGGGGACGGGCAGGGGGGACACAATCGCCCCCAGGAAGCTGGACAGGCGGCAGCGACTCAGCCAGCCCTTGTCCCGCTGCCCCGGATGGATAACACCCACTGGGAAACCAGAGAGATCGAAAGTCTGATCGGAAAACCCAGGCACAACTTTGGTTCGGCAGCGAGAGATGCTAGTCGGCCATGAGTCTCGCTCTGCAGCTCGGAGGCGGGGACGGGTCTTGGGAAAAGGATGGAACCTGTATTGCTGTTTCCCTTATCAGAGGGGCGCAGCTCCCCTGTTCAGAGCACACGGGGGGCCAAGCAGGGGGAGAGCACGTGCGCGGGGCCCTTCCCCATCCCCTTTCCCGCGTGGGGGGCTGGATCCCGCGGGACCACGGATGCTCACACGCGTGTGGGTATTTCCACCCGTGTGGCTCCCCGCTGGGGGTGGGCGACGCCTTCCTGTGCACCCCGATTCCTGATGCGACCAGGATGCGTGGGGGTGGGGGTGCAGCTGTGGGCAGCGTCTGTCCTCAGGGACCCCCTTTCCTGCCCCGAAGGTAGGACTGCGGTGATCAGGGGGAGACTGATGAGGCCCCGCCAGGTGCCCTGGGCTCTCCCGCCTCAGCCTGGCTGTGCCCTCGCTCCTCCTGCCGGGGTCCTCCCCCCCGCCCCGCCGCTGCCCCCCGACAGCACATATCTGCTCCCATCTCCTAACGGGCGCCCCGTTTCTGCTTAGGTGAGACCTGGGCTCCTCGCCCTCAATTATGCGGGGATGGTTCGCAGTCACGACTCTGAGTGTGTGTGTGTGTAACTGTGTATTTTTAACGTGTGAGTGTGTGTAACTGTATTTTTAACGTGTGTGTGTAACTGTGTATTTTTAACGTGTGTGTGTAACTGTGTATTTTTAACGTGTGTGTGTAACTGTGTATTTTTAACGTGTGTGTGTAACTGTGTATTTTTAACGTGTGTGTGTAACTGTGTATTTTTAACGTGTGTGTGTAACTGTGTATTTTTAACGTGTGTGTGTGTAACTGTGTATTTTTAACCTGTGAAGGAAGTGGTGCTAACAGGGCACACGTCACAGCAGGGGATAAGTGCAGGGGCAGATGGCGTCCGAGATCTGCCATGTGGCCGAGGGGATGACGCGCCGGCCGCGCTGAACTTGACCGGAGGGAACCTCCTGGGGCGGAGCCCTCCCGAGTCCGCCTCCCACTTCCTGCGGGGAAGTCGCTGTTTTAACTTGAAGGGCCTCGCGGGGCTGGAGAAAGAACAAAGCCTCCAGATCAGAGGAGATCGAGGCCAGCCCTGGCTGCGGTGGCTCCGTGGGTAGAGCCTCGGCCCTCGGACGGAAGGGTCCCGGGTTCGATTCCCCCTCACGGGCAGGTACCTCGGTTGGGGTGCGTGCAGGAGGCGACCCACTGATGTGTCTGTGTGTCTCTCTCCGTTTCCCTCCCTCCCTTCCCTCCAATCTCTAAAAAAATCAATGGAAACATATCCTCGGGTGAAGAGTGACAAAAGTGGGGGGAGAGATCGTGTCCATAGCAATAAGGGAGTGTGAGCCGCGTCAGACCATCTGGGGGGGGGGGGCGCATGCCAGAGGGTGGATTTTAGGCATTTTCAGTGCACTCCTGGTTTATCTAGGGACCTGTCTGTCCATGTCACTCGTGTGTGTGTGTGTGTGTACACACATGTGCGTGCCTGTGTACACGTGTGTGCCTTGTGCACGTGTGAGTACATGTATGTGCATGTGTGCACATGTGTGCTTTTGTGCGTGTGTGTGTGTGTGTGTGTGTTGGGGGCAGGGGGAGAACCAGAGCAGCAGAAATCCACTCGAGGTCTCCAGCCGTGGAGGGAGTTGCCTGCGAAACATGATAAAGGGGACGAGTTCCTCGCCCGTGATGGGGGTCTGGCCGCCTCGCTCCTTAGCCGTCTGCCAGGACCTTGCCTCACGGATATTGGGGGGAAGTCAGGAGCCTTCAGCCACCATCCTCCTCCCGACAGCCACATTCCCAAGAGCCTCTTGTCCCGAAAGGACTCCAGGGTTTAAGCCGACAGCGGGGACTGTGGGGAGTCTGGGGACAGAGAGGGGTTAACTTTGCAAATCTCTGTGGCGAGGGGTGAAGTGGGGGCGAG
The DNA here is from genome assembly GCA_004026665.1 of Murina feae. NCBI lineage: Eukaryota > Metazoa > Chordata > Mammalia > Chiroptera > Vespertilionidae > Murina > Murina feae. The sequence continues at coordinate 5,993 of PVJC01021667.1, forward strand.
AGGATAAACCCCAAAGTGAAGGCTGAGCCGCTGGTTGTGTTTATAGATCAGACGCCATCGTGACCTGGCCGGGGTCGTCTGGGCCTGGAGTCTGGACCCTTCGGTGCTTATTGAGGCACCCCCCCTTCGACCTCCGACCTCCCCCCGCCCCCGGCCTCCCGCCCCGTCCATGGGGAACATGTTTTGCGGATGCTCTGAGCAGACGGGTGCTCGGCTTCCAAAACAGCCCCGCAGCCAGGGTGCCCACATTTAAGATGTGTTTTTCTTTTCGAAAGTCACTATCCGGACGCTTCCACCCCACGTCCTTTGGTAATTAATGATTAATAATTGGTGAGACCCGTTCTCCTTCAAGCGACGCTGCAGCCAGCTGGGCAGGTGGGCCATTCGGACGACACATTCGCAGCTGCGATTTCTGTGATGCCGACGCTCCCGGGCGCGAGCGCAGAGACGCGGGGTGTCCGCGTAACGTCTCACCCAGACGCTCCTGGAAACACACCGGCCGCCCCCAGGTCCTAGTTTCTTTTAAAAAATAAATGTCTGGCGTTCGAACCTCGCGTGCACGAAGAGAGGAAACCAGAAAATGTGGAATTTTCATCCTAGGGCGTCGCCAGCCTCTGCTCTTGATCTTTCCGCTGAAGGCTTTGTGTAGCATTTCCCTAAGTGACACATGTTGGCTCCCTTTAAATATATATATATATATTCTCTTTATTATTATTATTGATTGTTTACAGAGAGGAAGGGAGAGGGATAGAGAGTCAGAACCATCGATCCGCTGCCTCCTGCACACCTCCCACTGGGGATGTGCCCACAACCAAGGTCCATGCCCTTGACCGGAATCGAACCCGGGACCCTTGGGTCTGCAGGCCGGCGCTCTATCCACTGAGCCACACCGGCCAGGACTGGAGTCAGATTCCTTTAAAAAAAGGAGCAAATCCGTGACCCCGTAGCTGCAGGCGGCCACAGAGCCCTCGCGGTCCCAGGGGCACCACGTGGGAGTCTGCCCGGGCCCCTCAGGGTCACGGCCACGGCCACGGGTCCTCCACACCCACTCCTCGGGGAGAAAGCTGCAGAACCACACGAGGTCCCCGGGGAAGGCGCCTCTCCCTGCCCGTCCCGCGCGAACGGCCTGGGCGGGGACAGCCAGAGCGACGCGGACATTGAAACACCAAGTCCAACGCCCAGGGCTCAGCGGGGGAGCCTCCGCCTGTGAGCCAGGAGGTCGGGGTTCAAGTCCCCATCAGGACCCAGGCCCGGGCTGCGGGCTCCATCCCCAGCGGGGGGCAGCGTGCAGGAGGCGGCCGCCCCACGACGCTCTCTCCTCATGGATGTTCCTCTCCCTCTCCCTCTCCCTTCCTCTCTGACGTCAATAAAAATATATTTTAAAAAAAAGGAAGAGAGAAGGAGAAAGGAGCACGGAGGGGAAACACGGCCCCCCCTTCGTCACGAGCCCCTGAGGCCTGGGGGCTCTGTGCCGACGCAGCCACCGCCTGCACGGAGGAGACGAGTGGGGGGCAGCCCTGGACGGTCCTCGCTGCCGTCGTGGGACCCGGCCACGGCGTTTCCCAGACGCCGACGTGGACACGAAGGCGAAGAAGAGCCGCAGAGCAGGCCGCCTCCACCTGGACCAGGGTCCCCGTGTCTCGAATCGGCCCGGCCTCCGTCTCTGTGGCCGGGAAGCTGGTCGCTGAGCGGCTGTCGGGGGGACTCTCAGCCGCACTTTCTCAGCTGGGGTTTTGGGCCCCACAAACCCACGCGGGTTTCTCGCTGACGAACCACCCAGCGATGCCGCAGGCCGGGCTTGAGGCTGGAGCCGGTGACGAGGGCCCTGTCTGAGCCGCCACAGGGCGGGTGACGATACAGTTTCTCCGAATGTCAGGGTTGGTCAGGGCCGATGTTTTAAAAATCCCGGGATCACGAGGAACGGGGTCCAGGGAGCAGGCGGAGGTCAGGGCGAGGGAGCGAAAGAACAAACGTAAAAGTGAATTGCAAACATGCGGTTCGACCTGTAAAGGCTTCTTCTTTCCTGCAAAAGTCTACGCGGGCGGGTGGATGTGTCCTCTGAAGGGGTTGTCGTCCACCACCATCCAGATCACGTGGCTGAGAAGACGATTGGAGACTAATTTCTTTCTTTTTTTTTTTTTTTTTTTAGAAAAATATATTTTTATTGACGTCAGAGAGGAAGGGAGAGGGAGAGAAACATCCATGAGGAGAGAGGATCACGGACCCGCTGCCTCCTGCACGCCCCCCACTGGGGATCAAGCCCGCAACCTGGGCCTGTGCCCTGTCCGGGAATCGAACCCTGACCTCTTGGTTCCTAGGTCAACGCTCAACCCACTGAGCCGCACCAACGGGGCTGGAAACTAATTTCTTAAGCCTTTTTGTCCACCCGAAGGATCTCCGCCGCTAGAATCTATCTATATAAAAGCCTGCGTGACTGGGCTGACCAGCCGGGAGCTGTGACATGCGCTGACCACCAGGGGGCAGACGCTCGGCACTGGAGCTGCCCCCCTGGCCGTCAGTGCACTCCCACATCCAACCTGCCTTGGTCCCTTGGGACCCGGTACCCCCGAGGCCCCCAGGACAACGCCGCTCAGGAGGCACTTGTCCGCGGGAGGAAAGCCTTTCGTTCCGGGAGAGCTGTCCGCGGGCCGCGGGGCCCCTGCCTCCCAATCCCCGTTTCCCTTTTTCTCTTTGTGAAAAAAACTGAACTGCGCGCGACCCGCAAACGCGCGTCCGCACGTCCACCCCTGGTCGCTCCCTCCTGAGAGTCAAGCCTCGGGGCGAGGGGGTTCGGGGACGTCGTTCGCGACATAATATCATTTTCAGCCCTGGCCGGTGTGGCTCAGTGGATGGAGCGTCGGCCTGCGGACTCAAGGGTCCCGGGTTCGATTCCGGTCAAGGGCATGGACCTTGGTTGCGGGCACATCCCCAGTGGGGGGTGTGCAGGAGGCAGCTGATCGATGTTTCTCTCTCGTCGATGTTTCTCACTCTCTATCCCTCTCCCTTCCTCTCTGTGAAAAAAAAAGTCAATAAAATATATTTTGTTTAAAAAATCATTTGCAACCAGAAAGGGGGTTACACCGGGAGGCACAGACGCCGAGGCCGAGCAGGGAGGGGGTGGTGTGCGTGGTCCCCGGGTCAGCGTCCTGGAATGACCCCGCAGGCCTCGGTGAAAGGGTCGGGCAAGGCCAGACGGCCGGAGATCAAAGCATCGTCCGTGCCCGGTGAATCGCGTTCCCTCCGATCAAAGTCCTGCGGAGGATGAAACAGACGCCGCTTGTTCCCACGAGAGACATCCAACCTGCCTCAGAGGCCCTGAGCCCTGGTCCTCGGCTTCCTGGGGGGAGAGGGGGACACCCTCCCGACGTGGCCAGTACATCGAGGAACAGGGGGATGTTTAGGATGCGCTCACCAGCCCCCCACCCCCGGCCTTCCCAGTGCTGGGTGCCTGCGTTGCAGCTAATCTGCAGATATTAGTAAAACTCCTGTGACCTCAGCCCCATTTTTATAAGATGTATATTTTTGTCGATTTCAGAGAGGAAGGGGGAGGGAGAGAGAGAGAAGCATCCACGATGAGAGGGAATCATGGACTGGCTGCCTCCTGCACGCCCCACACTGGGGATGGAGCCTGCAACCCGGGCCTGTGCCCCGACCAGGAATCGAACCCTGACCTCCTGGTTCCTAGGTCGACGCTCCATCCCTGAGCCGCGTCCGATCCCTGCTTTTTGGGAATGAGGAGACCTAGGAAGGGGAGGGGGCTCGGGAATAAATCCCAGATGCCGTAACCCCGATGGGGTGGGGCGAGCTTTTGAACCCAGGACCTTCTCCGGTGCATCACACAGCTTTTCCTCCAGCCTCGCGCTGAGCCATGCGATCGAGGGGGTCGGGGGGGGGGGGACGCATAAACATAATGGAGCATTTTATGAGTGCGAGAGGGTATTGATCCGAGAAAGCATGCCGCCGAATCGCGCATTATCGTGGCGATGAGCTCCCGGGGGCGCGGCTCCACCCTCGCTAATGAGTTCCGTTACCGTTTCATTGAAATGTGTTTTTATGGACGTCAGAGAGGGAGGGAGAGGGAGAGGGTGATAGGAACATCCACGATGAGAGAGAGTCATGGACCGGCTGCCTCCGGCACAGCTCACTGCAACCTGGGCCTGGTCCCTGCCCGGGAATGGCACCGGGACCTCCTGGTTCCTGGGTCGATGCTCCACGACAGAGCCCCGCCAGCCAGACTCACACACATGTTAGTGAGTATGCACACATGTGTGCTGAAAGTGAGGACATGCGTGTGCTAGTGACTGTTATGCTGAGAATGTCAGTGCATGAACAGCCCCGGCCCAAGGTCCCCCCCGTGGTTCCAAGAACCTGCTGTTCTGCGTCCCGCCTGCCCACCCCCACCCCCACCCCCACCCCGCGGTCGCCTGTGCTACTTCCTCCCTCTGAAAGGATCCTTCCTGCTCGTCCGGGAATGTCCGCATGGAGCTCGACTCCACTGCCCCTTCCCCAGCCCACCTGCCCTGTCTGCTGCGGCCGGACTTCACCCCTCCTCCCATCACCCCCCCTGGTCCCTGTCGTCCTTGTCCTTTGTCCCGATAAAACCCAGTCCCCAGTGGGGGGGGGGCATGCAGGAGGCAGCCGACCGATGATTCTCTCTCATCCTTGATGCTTCTCCCTCTCCCTTCCTCTCTGAAATCGATAAAAATATATTAAACAACAGCAACATAAAAAAAACCCCAAAAACAAAAACACCAACCCCCAGGGTTCTACCAGACGGGGATCAAAGACAAGTCCTTTTCCTGCGGGGACTCGGGGTGTCACATTATTGTGGCAAGTACCCTCACCCTCGCTCCCCGGGGGGCTCATCGGTTAGGGTGAACCCCCTTCTCAGTGAGGCCTGAGGGACAGGCCCCGGAGGCCCACCAGCCGCTGTATGCTTCTCCTGCATTTTCCCTCTGCAAACCCAGGGGGCATTTTGACCCGAGAGAGGCCACAGGTACGTCTTCTTGAGCCTCAGGGAGGATTCTGGGCCGGACTGAACGGTTATTTAGCTTCATAAAAAAGTCGTTAGCGTCTTCGTGCAGGAGGCGGTTGTGAGCGATTATTTGGATTTTTTTTAGCCCCAAAGAGTAACGCAGGAATTCGCAGCTGAGCCGCGGTAAGAGCCGGGCCCTGGGGAGGACGGCGCAGGTGCGGGTCCTGCTGTGGTCCTCGCGGCCTCATGTGCACACACGTGTGTGTGTGTGTGTGTGCGCGCGCGTGTAACCGGGAAGCGTTCCTGAGGGCACCGCCTCGCGGACTTCCTGAGAGCGAGACGCAGAAGGTGCCGCTCACCCCGACTACACGTGTGTGTGTGTGTGTGTGTGTGTGTTTATTCTGGGATTTCAGGCAAGGAGCTGTTTTTGCTTTGTTGTCGTTGTTGTTTTTTTAAAATTCTGAAACATTTCTGAAACCCCCACGCGTTTACTCTAATAAAACACGACCCGATCAGCTGACGGCTTCACTGTATGGACACGGCGGCGTCGGGGCGTTAGGGTCCGCGCCCAGGCTCTCGTTCCTGCTCCTGGAGAGCGAGGTCCGTGTTCGCGGGGCGACTTGGCTGCTGTTATACCGGGTACGCAGGCGAATACTGCGGTTCTCTTCAACAGAGGGGGCTGCACGGATGTGGGTGTGTGTGCGGGTTGATGCGTGTGCCGTGTGTGCTGTGCTGCTCCTTCCGATGACCACGCGTTCCGATCGGCAGCACACGCATGTTCTGAGCAGGATGTCACAGCGCAGGAGGACGTGGGGAATGGGGTCTCTGAATGGTCTGCTTCAAAGCAGGAAAACTTGCCCCGACCGGTGCAGCTCAGTGGATAGAGCGTCGGCCTGCGGACTGAAGGGTCCCGGGTTCGATTCCGGTCAAGGGCATGTACCCTGGTTGCGGGCACATCCCCAGTAGGAGGTGTGCAGGAGGCAGCTGATCCATGTTTCTCTCTCATCAATGTTTCTGACTCTCCCTCTCCCTTCCTCTCTGTAAAAAATCAATAAAATATATTAAAAAATATGCTAAAAAATATATTTTTTTATTGATGTCAGAGAGGAAGGGAAAGAGAGAGAGAGAAAAAAATCCATGATGACAGAGAATCATGGATCAGCTGCCTCCTGCACGCCCCCCACTGGGGATCGAGCCCACAACCAGGGCCTGTGCCCTTGACCGGAAATTGAACCTGAGACCCTTCAGTCCGCAGGCCGACGCTCTATCCACCGAGCCACACCAGCCAGGGCTAAGAGGGTGGTTTTTATATCTCGGGCGTCTATAAATATTAGGAACGCAGGTTCCTGAAGAGCAAGCAGGAACCGGAAAAGAGCAGGACAGGGAAGCTGTCCATCCTCCGTCCACATGGCGGCTGAGATTCACACCCCGCACAGACGCCGCCGGAACCGACACACGGGACGGTCGCGACACGGACACAGGCCTGACCTGTACCTTCACTTTGTAAGTTTTAACTCTTCGATCAAAACATCGCTCCAAGCCTGGCAGGTGTGGCACAAGGGCTGAGCATCGACCTATGAACCAGGAGGTCACAGTTGGATTCCCAGTCAGGGCACATGCCCAGTAGAGGGCCTGCAGGAGGCAGCCCATCCGTGATTCTCTCTCATCATTGATGTTTCTCTCTTTCCTTGTCCCTTCCTCTCTTAAATCAATAAAGTATATTAAAATATCCAATATAATAAAAGGCCAATGTGCAAATCCATCGAACGGCAGAACGACTGGCTGCTATGATGCACACTGACCACCAGGGGGAGCGCCACTCAGCCAGAAGCCGGGCTCACTGCGGGCCTAAGCTGGCAGTCAGACATACCCTGAGGGCTGCCTGACTGTGAGAGGGTGCGGGCCACCCCCCCCCCCAGGTGCACAAATTTCATGCACTGGACCTTTAGTGTGTGTGCTTACGTGTCTTCCGAGAATCCTGGCCCTAATATTTTTAGAAAAATGCTTTATATTTCCCAAAGCAGTGGGAAATATAGTCAGTGGTGTAATTATAGGACTCCACCTGCTGAGTTTTATTGTTCTATCCATACGGATTTAACCGAGGAGAGCTGTCGCGACATTTCTTCTTTAAATTTAGGGTTCATGAACGTGTCTATCTTTTTCACACACACACACACACACACACAAATGACTCTGAATGATCGGTATAATCCCCGTCGTCAATATCTGTAGTCCATCCTCTACTCGGCAAACACCCGCATCCGGACGCGCGAGATTTCATCCCGTGAGGTCTCTGCAGACTTTCTTGACGCGTGTGTGAACCCACTAAACTGTGCACCTTGGACACTGTCTGACCTGCATTTGTCGTGGACAAGCCCGGCTCGAATCACTGTCACCATGAAATGATTTTCACAGATTCACTTGGTGGGTCCAGACGTCCCCCCCTCCCCCCAAAAAATACCAGATTCCGGAGCTGGGGCGAGGCCCTGTGTGTGTCTTCATCTGTGTATGTGGGTATCGCACAGGAAGCAACTCCTCTGCCTTCCATGTCTGTCTCCTGCAGATTTAGCTAAAGGGGGGGGGGGAGGGGGAGGGAGAGAGGGAGTGGGAGGGGGAGAGGCTTTCAGCAAGTAGGTCAGCGATGGGGGTGGACACGCCGCCTTCTCCTCGGTCCGGCGTCTCGGTGTGACCTTCTTGGAGCCACAGGAGGCCACGGAAGTGTCTTTTTATCACACCGAACGCGTCCCGTCACGTCCCTTAATTTAGTGCCTCATGAAGCAAACACCTCGCCTTCCTTCGGCCCCCGTTCCCATGCGCCCATTCATCCTACAAAAACCCAGAAATATACCCTCGACGCGTCTTAGCTTTACACTTACCAGTTCCTGGTGAGTCACCTTTAAAATAGACATAAAATATATATATATATGTATATATATATATATTTTCACTCAAAGGATCAAGCCATTCATCCCTAAAAAGCAACCGCGAGTGAGGCAGCTCGCTCTGCGGAAAGAGAAACACACACAGACGCCTCCCGACTCAGAGGGAGCCTCCACGTTTCCGAGACGGGGAGAGGCCCCGGGTCACATCGGCTGGTTGCTTTCAAGGTCAGACCCAAGGTCAGACGGCCCCCGGTCCATCACACACACACACACACTCACACTCACACTCACACCCTCACCCTCCCTGCTGTTCTCTCTTCCGGAAGTGTGTGTGCCACAAGGACGGCCTTCGACAAAAATCTCACCCTCGTTTTTTTAATGAAGAACAGATTGTCCTTTTTTCCTGTTTCCGGGGTCATCGGGGAAATCTATGTTCCAGGAGGTCAGGCCCGTCCACCTCAGTGTGAGAGCAAATGCCCAGCCCCGGTCACTTTCAGGGGTGGCCGGTGGGAGGGAGGGTCCCTGGGAGGGGTGGCCCCGTGGGAGGGAGGGTCCCTGGGAGGGGTGGCCCCGTGGGGGGGAGGGTCCCTGGGAGGGGTGGCCCCGTGGGAGGGAGGGTCGCGTCCAGGCCCCCGGAGGCTCCGCTGGTCAGGACCGCCCAGGCCCGGGGTGTGGAGGCTCCCGTCCCCCGAGGTTGGCGAGGACCTTGCAGGAGGCCTGGGCCGGGCGCCGGGGCCTGGGACCCCCACACAAGGCGCCTTTGTTCCCTGCGCGCCGCCGCGGGGCCGTGACCCTCCCGCGCTCATTTGTCAGCCGCCGTCTGTGGGCCCGGCTTCCTGTCGTGAATGATGGGAAACAGGTTTTTCTTGAAATAAATCGGAGGCTTTTCCTACGCTCTCGCGTGGACCCTCCGAAGCAGGGACGGGTGTGCGTCCTTCCCGGGACAGAGGCGGAAACCCGGGGCCGTCCCGGTGCTGCCTCGCCCGCCTCCAACTGCCCATCTCTCCCAGGAAAAGAAGAAGAGAAAGAAAAGACAGAAATTAAATAAATAAAAGCCCAGCAGCTCCCGTTCGCGTTCCTCGGCTCGGACAGAGCACAGCTGGGGATTTTTTCTTCCATCGGCCGCAACAATGAACGAACAGATCCCCGCAGAAAGGCTGGACTCCGGAACACCCCCCAGGATTGTTCCAGAAGCCACTCAAACAGTAGCTCACACACAGCTGGGAGCCCGGCCGGCGGGGCTCGGCGATTGAGCCAGGACCTGTGAATCAGGAGGTCGGGGTTCGATTCCCCGTCAGGGCACAGGCCCGAGGGGTTGCGGGCTCCGTCCCCAGTGGGGGGGGTGCAGGAGGCGGCCGGTCCGTGATCCTCTCTCATCATGGATGTTTCTCCCTTTCCCTCTCTGAAATCAAACAAACAAACAAACAAAAAAATATATATATATTCTCAAGAAGCCGATACTATGATCTATCCCACATAATAAAGAGCTAATATGCCAATTAGACCGATGTCCTTCCGGATGACCTTCCAGAAGACCTTCAGGACGAAGCCAGGGCTGCATCAGGCCTCTCGTTCTGATAGAAAGAAAGCCTTTCCCATAGAGACACGTGGTCCGCCTGTCTCCCTCCCTCTCTCCGCCTTGGAAACAGCGGCCAGGGCACTGGCTCCCATGCACTCGAACCACAAAGGAGCCAGCACATCTGGGAGTTTGAGAAGCAAAGTGAAATAGAGGGGGCAGACGGGCTGGGACAGAGGGCAGAGGCAGGGGCGGAGGCGGGGGTTGGGGGGTGGGGGCGTCCTGATTCAAAAAGGCAGATGTTGAATGTTGAACCCAGCTGCCGGTCAGGCCCAAGGAACCAGGAGCCGCGGGCGGGAAATCAAAGTCATCGCCTGGGCCCCCGCCAAGCTGAGCGCGACTGAACCCGTAACCTAACCCGGAATGGGGCGCCCCCCCCCCAGCTCTGAAGAAAAGGCAGAACCCGTGCCCTTGTGTAAATGAGCCGTTTCCGGGAAATCTTCGTCCTCTGCACGCAGAAACTGGCCGGGACGCTGCCCTCTCTCTGGTCATCAACCTGGGCCAGTCCTCAGAGTGTGGCACCGTCGGTGACAGCCCCCTGCCATCCGGGCCCTCGCCCTAGGGCCCCCCAATACTGCCGAGGGGCACCGCAAAGCTGTGGGGCGGCTGCCAGCCCCCGCCCTCTGTGCCCCGACAGCCCAGGCCCTGCCAGCACATGCCTGGGAGACAAAGACACGGGCCCCCCTTTTTCTCAGGGAAACAGGTTTTGCGTGGAGAAGGCCAGGAGGGGAACCGGAAGCTCAGGGGCCGGGGGACAGAGGCGGGGTGCACCCCAGCGCCCCCAACCCCAACACGGGCACCCAGCGCCAGTGGCTTCCTTTCCCCTCGAGCCCGTGGCAAAGGCAGAGGGAGGATGGGAGCCGGGGGGAGAGGCGAAGGCCTGCCTCTGCTCGCAGCACAGGCCCCCTCCCTGCCCCCCAATAAGGGGGGATAAACACACACAAAACACACAACCCTGTGGCAGCCTTGGCGTCGGGAGGAAACCCCAGTGAGTGTGTTTCCTATAGAAAGACCCCCCTCCCAGCAGCCCAGGGCCTCGTCGCTGGCGAGGCAGCGGCGAGTGGTTTATGGGGTGCAACCCCGGCCCCTCCTCAGCCTCATGGGCTGGCGCTGGGGAGCTCACAGGCAGGGCTGGCTGCTGGGCCTCCACGCCCGGCCCGGCTGGGCAGAGGGTGCAGATGGCAGGGGTTGGAGAGGACGGACAGAGAGAGGGCGGTCCCTCTAGGGAAGGGCGTGCCTGTGCCAGGGCGGCTTTCAGAGGTGAAAAGGGAGCCCTGGCTGGTGTGGCTCGGTGGGTAGAGCGTCGGCCCATGGACTGAGGGGTCCCGGGTTCGATTCCCGTCAAGGGCAGGTGCCGGGGTTGTGGGCACATCCCCAGAGGGGGGCGCGCAGGAGGCGGCCCATCAATGATCCTCTCTCATCATGGATGCTTCTCTCTCTCCCTGTCCCTTCCTCCCTGAAATCAATACAAATATTTTTTTTTTTTTAAAAAGAGATGAAAAGGGAAATACGTGGGGAAAGGACACATAAGGTGAGGAGTTAGGGAGTTAATCCATCCCATTTCCACGAGCAATGGGGGAGAGAGGAGGGGAGGGGAGGAGGAAAGATGGGAGGGCAGAGAGTTTGAAGCATTAATTTAAAATAACCTTTCACCCGCCTGACGCGGCTCAGTGGCTGAGCGTCGACCTAGGAACCAGGAGGTCACGGTTTGATTCCCGGTCGGGGCACAGGCCCGGGTGGCGGGCTCGATCCCCAGGGTGGGGCGTGCAGGAGGCAGCCGGTCCATGAGTCTCTCTCATCGCGGATGCTTCTCTCTGCCCCTCTCCCTTCCTCTCTGACATCAATAAAAATATATATTTTTAATAAACCCCCCCCCCAAAAAAAGCATGGATGACAGGGATAGAAGTGCATTCCCAAGGATGGGAGACTTTCTATCGAGCCCGAGAGGGTCAGCGGACATAGCTGCAAACAGGGTCTCTCACAGGATTGCTTTTCCCAAAACACCGGGACTCTTGAGTTCATCAGGGAACAGCGAAGGTGCAGATGGCTTGTCCTCCTTGCGCCTCATTGAAAGGGAGACAGGCCTGCCCTCTCGGACTCGAGGAATGAGACGCAGATAGCATCATTTAATTCGGAGATGAATGGGTCTCTTCAGCGGCATCAAGCGATAAGGAGGCAGGCGCGGACATCTCATAAGCCGGGGAACAGAATCCAGACCGGCCTCGCCGAGGTGCGCAGACGGGGTTTCGTAATTTCAAACCTTTATGTGCAAGGGAGATGCCTCCCGGTGGAAACGGATCCTCGTCGTGAATTAGCACCGTGGGAGCCGCCCACCCTGTGCGTTCCATGCTTTCGTGGGTCCCTGACAGGATGTGTTGGGTGAGGGCGGGCGCTGAGCCGTGTTTTCTGGGGCCCAGCGGGTTGCCTGTGGGGTCCGAGCAGCTGGCGGACGCCCGTGGCTGGTCGGGTTGGAAGATGTCCCCCTTGGAGAGGCTAACCCTCCGCCTGAGCTCAGTGGGCGCGCTCAGCCGGGCGTCACCTCTCCTCTCTCGGCAGGTCCGTCTGGGGAACCGGAGGCGTTTTGATCTGCGTCCTCGATGGTGTCCCAGCAGCACTGAAGAGATGGGCTTTGTCCCTGGAGAGGAACGCCCCCCGCTGGGCCTGACACGCGGATGTGGCCCAGGTAGGTCATTCCTCTTGGTTCCGTCGTTACCTGGGGTCACCGTTCCCCTCCCCCCGGCCCCCGTCTCTCTTCCTTTCCTTCGTCACTGAGGGATGTCCTTGATATTTTTAAAATATATTTTTATTGATTTGAGAGAGGAAGAGAGAGAGGGGGAGGGAGGGAGGGAGAGAGAGAGAGAGAGGAACATCAATGATGAGAGAGAATCATGGATCAGCTGCCTCCTGCACGCCCCTCACTGGGGATCGAGCCCACAACCCAGGCAGGTTCGGTCAGAATTGAACCCGACACTCTATCCGCTGAGCCGAAGCAGCCGGGGCGGTGTGGCATGTGTTTCATTCCGGATGATTCACCGTGAAGGTTCGTTCCTACCAGACGTCCAACGTGTGTGCGTGTGTGTGTGTGTGTGTGTGTGTGCGTGTTTTCTGCCGAGTCTTACGCACAAAATACAACCCTCTTCTTCATGAAGAAAACATGAATCCAGAAGGAAACTAGTGTTCTTCCCGTCGAAGCTGCAAATGCCAGGAGACTGCCCAGGGGGAGGCAGTTGGAGCTGACGCCTCACCCCTTTAAACCCAGATGCGTGTATTTCGGGCACATTTTTGGAGGGAGACATCAGCACAGAGTCGCCTAAAATAACAATGGCGGGGAGGGGACAGCCCGCGCCGCTGATAAAATACGCCCTGCTCTTCGTGTGGGGTTGGGACCCCGCTCAGCCTCAGAGCCATTTTCCTTCCGGGCAGCAGACCCCTCGGGCCAGATCCGAGGGGCCGTTTCATCTGCCTCGCAGCTGCCGACCCAGACATGTTCACAGGGTCCCCGTCTCCACCCCGGAGCTGGCGTGTCTTCGCTTGGCATGTAAATTACAGCCTTCCGCGGCCGCCCCGTCAAAACACGTGTCACCTGACGGGGCGCCGTGTTGTAACCTGTCAGGACGTCCCGGCTAAAAGCGCCTCCTGCTGAGCTGGCCCTCGCTTCTCCCCGTCCCTAGACAAATGGAGCTTTTCACCGACGAGCTTTTCACCCTGGTTTGCGAGTTAAGCTGATGGAGCTGGTTTCTGTTCATCCTTTAAACCAGGCCATGAACCGGCTTCCTTCTGCCGCATCCCCTCCATGCGTTTGCTTGTGTGTTGTTGTGAATATATTTTTATTGATTAAATAAATAATCAAGGGAGAGGGGGAGAGGGAGAGAGAAACATCCATGATGAGAGGGCATCATGGACCGGCTGCCTCCTGCACGCCCCACACTGGGGATGGAGCCCGCAACCCGGGCCTGTGCCCTGACCGGGAATGGAACCCTGACCTCTGGGTTCCTAGGTGGACGCTCCACCCCTGAGCCTCGCCTGCTGGGCTAGGATAGGCGTGCCTGAGTCTGAGGTTTGTGGGTGGAGTAAGGACCGTTGAGGGGAAGGTGAACCATAAAGGCTCCCATGAGCGACCGTGACGAATACTGGGCCATATACGGCTTTACTTTTGAAAAGACTCGAAGGCTGTCCTGGCTGGTGTGGCTCAGTGGATAGAGCGTCAGCCTGCAGACTGCAGGGTCCCGGGTTCGATTCTGGCCAAGGGCACAGGCCCAGGTTGCGGGCTCGATCCCCAGTGGGGGGTGCGCAGGAGGCAGCCAATCAAAGATTCCCTCTCATCATTGATATTTCTATCTCTCCTTCTCTCTTCCTCTCTGAAATCAATCAATCAATATATATATATATCTATAAAGACCCGAAGGCTTTCACACTGCGTTCATGGGTGCACCGCTGGTGCCGAAGTGTTCGTGGCGGCCTGGGCCGTCCTGTAAACCGCGTCTCGCCAAGTCAGCGCGTCCCACACGTCTAGGGTAGATTTACATACCAAGAATCTGTGTCTCTGTGTGTTGGCGTCTACAGAGTGGGCTGGGGTAGAAGGCAAGAGGGGAAGCCATCAAGGGCTAAAGGCAAACCAGTGGGATAGTCACCGACCTGAATGCCTGAATCCGCAGTCAGAGCCGGCAATCCCTCTCCCAGGTGTTGCCTGTGAAGTCTCCCGCGGACCCTCTGGGCCTTGGGCTCTCGCATGTGGTTATGCTAGCAGCCCCGCTGGGCCCTGGTGACGGGAAGACCTGCCCCTGCGGAGGGGATGCAGTTTCAGGTCGGCCGTATGTTTCCGCAGGGAATACTGCCTCCTGTTTCCAGGTTTTGATCTATTGTTCTTCATCTCAGATATTGGAAAGTAACGGAGCTGCTCTTGGAAAACGAGGAGGAGGAAGAGGAGGAGGAAGAGGTGGGGGGAGGAGGAGGAGGAGGAAGAGGGGATGATGAAGGAGGAGAATGAGGAGGAAGAGGAGGAGGAGGAGGAGGAACCCAGAGGTTTAAGAACCAGATAAAAAGTTTTATTTGTTACAAAATAGAAAGCATTCAGCTCCTCGTCTGGGGCAAAAGAACAAAGGAGAAGCCCATTAAGCCTCCTGCTCTTCAAAGGGAAGAGGATGGAGGGTTATGTGTTGTGACAGATTGAGATCAAACGAATTGGCCCGAGGGTGGGGGGGACCTGGGAGGAGGCGTCTGGCTGGAGAGACACGCAGCACCAGTGGTGACGCTGAGCTGGGGGAACTGCCAAGTTCTAGGTTCTTAAATGCATTTTAAAAAACAAACAAACAGAAAAAGAGATTTTAAAAAAATTAAAATAGGGGCCCAGCCAGCGTCCCTCAGTGGTTGAGCGTCGACCTAGGAACCAGGAGGTCGGGGTTCGGTTCCCGGTCGGGGCACAGGCCCGGGTTGTGGGCTCCATCCCCCGTGGGGAGCGCCCAGGAGGCAGCCGGTCCGTGATCCTCTCTCCTCATGGATGTTTCTCTCTCTCTCTCTCCCTCTCTCTCTAAAATCAATAAAAATGTATTCTTTTTTAAATACCTATTTTCAAAAATTCTTACGAAGGGGGTTTTGCTGGAGGGAACCAAAATCCGTGTCATGCGTATCAAGACTCGATATCGAACCATGTGTATGAGCTCTCCATGTCCCCCGATGACAGCACATCGTGTAAAATTAAAGCCGCAGGAAAAGACGCCTTCAGCAAAGAGCAGCCTCCCCACCTGATAGTCTCACCGTGTCCTCAACATCCTCCGCTTCTGCTGGCCTCGTGCACGTTAGAACGTCCCCGTGGCCTCGAACCCTGGACGGTCATCGTAACCACTTCTCACATCCTGGATTCCGTCTTAAAAATTCCTGCAGGTGGTACCTTGTGATACACTTCTTTTTTTTTTTTTTAAATGTCCTGTTTCTCACCCTCCTTCCTCATCCTCCTCGTGCGAACACTCCTTTTATTGCAGAGTTGGGGTTTCCTGAAAGCTCCTGGGATATAACCACGCGGCTGATGGGGGAGCGCCTGCCGGTGTGACTGATGAGGCCGGATCGAGGCCTGCCAGGAGCAGCCAGGTTTGCAAATCACAGCGTCAGCGGAGAAGGAGGTCGAGGAGCTTGTGTGTGTGGGGGGGGGGGGGGGGGGGGGGGGGGAGACTGTGGGTGGTGGACTGAGTTTGAACGGAGCCTAGAACCTGTGGACGATGCCATCGAAATCCTAAAAATACGGCGGTAACACTCGGCGCATGATGGAGTCATGAAGCCACATTATTTTTTTAAAAATGTATTTTATGGATTTTTTTGCAGAGAGGAAGGGAGAGGGATAGAGAGTTAGAAACATCGATGAGAGAGAAACATCGATCAGCTGCCTCCTGCACACCCCCCACTGGGGATGTGCCTGCAACCCAGGTCCATGCCCTTGACCGGAATCGAACCTGGGACCCTTCAGTCCGAAGGCCGACGCTCTATCCACTGAGCCACACCGGTCAGGGCGAGAAGTCACATGAGATTGTTTCCCCGGAAAAACCGTGAAACCCCAACAAGTTTTTTTTTTTTTTTTTTTGACAATACACATCCGTTCTCCTCCACGGAGACATTTATTTAAACAGTCGGATACGTTTTTCCTAGAAAAACCCTTGTTGTCTGTGATGCGCAGGTTACTCTGAATCTGCCGAGACGGAGGCTCATGATTTTAAACATCCCCGCGGGACGAGGCGGGCGCTGTTCCTGGCGTGGCCGTGGGGACGGGGAGTGAATGCTGACGTTCGTTTTTCTGAAATGCGTTTTTCTTGACTTCAGAGAGGAAGGGAGAGGGAGGGAGGGGACACATTCGTGCGAGAGCGACACACCGATTGGCTGCCTCCCGCACGTGGGGATCCTGCGAACGGAGGTTCGTGCTCTTGACCTGGACTCGAACCCACAGCCCTCGGGTTCCCAGGCGGACGCTCTAACCATGGAGTCGCGCTGGCCAGGGCCGCGCTGCCCCTCTTTCTCCTGGAGGAGCTGGAGCCCCATCGTCACAGTGTTTCCCGAGATCCCGCCTCCCGGGTGGAAGGGAGGCCATCCGACAGGGGTCCCATGGTGGGGGGGGGGCGCACTCATCCCAGGATTCAGGGGGAAAGAGGGGTTTCCTTCCGTGGTGGGGGGTGAGGAGGGACAGCAGTGGCCCTGTTTCCAGTGCAGCCTTTCTCACGATGCGTTTGCACGAACAGAAAACGAACCGGCCCTGGCCCGTGTGCCTCAGTGGTGGGAGCCACAGCCCGCCCCCCGAGGGGTCTCGGGTTCCATCCCTGGCCGGTGGGGGCTCGAGTGGGAGGCAACCCATCGATGTGTCTCTCTCACATCAGTATTTCTCCCTCTCCCTCCCTCCTCCCTTACACCCTTTCTTTAAAAAAAAAACACAAAAAAACAGATCAATGGGAAAATGTCCTTGGAGGAAGAAGAAAAAACAAGAAAGAAAAGGAAGCAGGTCCACCCAGCCTGGGTGGCTCAGTGGTTGAGCGTCGGCCTAGGAACCAGGAGGTCAGGGTTCGATTCCCGGTCGGGGCACAGGCCCGGGTTGCGGGCTCGTCCCCGGGGCGGGGCCTGCAGGAGGCAGCCGGTCCATGATTCCCTCTCCTCATGGATGTTTCTCTCTCTCTCTCTCCCTTCCTCTCTGACATCAATTAAAATGCATCTTTTTTTAAAAAAAAAAACAAAAGAAAATGAAATTATGGGTTAAACTACGGATCTCTCCACAGCTACGCTCTGTCCCGAAACTGTGCAAACGGACGAGAACGAGGAGCAGACGCCGCCTCCCTCCCCTCCCGCGTCCGCGTCAGCGCCCACGCGATCCATGTGGGTCACGGCGGCCTCTGGGGACAGGGCCGGGGACCGAGGGCCGGGAGATGCTCTAGTTCACCCTCTTGCCCTCCGGACAGCCTGGCGGAGGCCGTCACTTAGATTACACACAGGCCGTCGCACGAGAGGGGGCATCCATGCCTGAGACGGACAGCATCAGGGGCCGAGTCCCCACGGGCCGTCGCTTCCTCCCGCCCCCTGTCAGCTCGCGTCAGGTTCGCCGGGTGGAAACGGCGCTATTTTGAGCGTTCCGTGACCCTCTGGCTCAAGGCGCAGAAGTTGCTTTGGTTTATTTATGATCCACTAATCTTAAGCAGCACCGAAGGGGCAGGTGGGCTCCCAGGCCAGGGCGGGAGAAATCAGAACTAAAACAGATCTTACCGTGACGTACAATGTTTTTTGTTTTTTTAAAAAAAATCCTCCTATATAATAAAAGCCTAATATGCAAATCAGAACAACCCGTTGCTATGATGTGCACTGGCCACCGGGGGCAGACACTCAACGTGGGAGCTGCCCCAGCCCGCAGGGCCCAGGCCAGCCAAGGTGGGTGTCAGCCGGGGGGGAGGAGGGGGGTCCTGATTGCCCCACTGGCCATCCTATGGGATCCTCCCCGTCATGCATGAATGTATATATTGATCTCAGAGAGGAAGGGAGAGAGAGAGGAACTTTAGTGATGAGAGGGAATCATGGATCGGCTGCCTCCTGCTCGCCCCCCACTGGGGATGGAGCCCGCAACCCGGGCCTGTGCCCTGAAAGGGGATCGAACCCTGACCTCCTGGTCCATAAAGTGATGCTCAACCACTGAGCCACCCCTGCCAGCTGGGCTGTCCTTACTCCTTTTGGAAACGGCGTAAAGCGACTCTGCTGTTTGTCCCCGACCCCCTCCCCTCCCGACCCCTGCAGAGACGGGGAGGTCAGCCGGACGGACGCTGAGTCTGAGGTTTGCTTCAGTGAACATTCAACGCTGTCGGTGAGTTTGGAATTAAAGTCAAAACCATCGACCGTTGATTGTACCCTATGGCTAACCATCACCCGCCAACCTGCCTGCCTGCCTACTACGGACGGACGCATCGGCTTCCGAATCCGCCAGCCACAGGACACCCAGCCCAGCAGGGCCCGCCCGCCTGGACGCCCCCTCCCCGGGGCGGAGGCGCGTGGTCAAAGGTCACAATCAACATTCATTGCTGTCGGTGGGTTGAGCTGTGCGGACGAGCTCACTGGACAATGAATGCAACTGTGACCCCGTTTTCTCCGGTTCCGAAGGACGCGGCATCCGAAGGGAGAGCCTCAGTCGGAGGGTGGTCCTGTCCTTCCCCGGGTTTATTTACTCGTTTTCTGTCGCGTGCTTGGGATTTGAGGGAAAAGGGCCTCCTTTAGACAAAGAGGAATGATACTTCTGTGCACTTCTGTGTGTGTGTGTGAGAGAGAGAGGGGGAGAGAGAGAGAGAGAGAGAGACCTTTGGGAGGAAAGGTGGGTGTTTTGTGCAGGATCCACCGCATCGCCGTCTAAGTTAGCAGCCTCAGGGCTGTCGCGGGGGCTGAAGGAGGAGACAGACAGGCATCTGAGGGCGACACCGAAGACTCTTCGTACAGCTCCCCATGCAGTGAGTGGATTCTCTCTTTTTAAAAATAATTTTTATTGATGTCAGAGAGGAAGGGAGAGGGAGAGAGAGAGAAACATCCGTGATGAGAGAGAATCATGCATCGGCCGCCTCCTGCATGCCCCCCTCCCCCCCCCCCCGGGGATGGAGCCCGCCACCCAGGCCTGTGCCCCGACGGGGAATCGAACCCTGACCTGCTGGGTCACAGGTGGACGCTCAGCCACGGAGCTAAGCCGGCCAGGGACCGATGGGTTGACTCTTTATGCGAAACAACGGGTACAGTGAACCCCGAAAAGGTAATGCAGGTCAGAAAAATAAAAAAGGATGCAAAGATTTGGGGAACGGTTCTAGTTCTTTTCCCCCACCATCGGCCACACACGAAACGCGTGCTTTGAACTTTACAGACGTTTAAAGGGATCTTCTAGGGTTATTTTTGGCTGTGAGCGATTCTCCTCTTCGAGGCTGACTTTAAAACCCAGCGTCGCCCTGGACCTCAAGGTAAGAAAAATTCCTTGTTGGAAACAGATTTCTCTTCTATTTTCCTAAGATTATAAATCACAGCCAGCAAGAACAGCCACCATTTGCTTAGCAGTCCAATTGGTATTTTTAATAATCCTTTCTCTTCCTTCCGCAATGCTGGGGCGATCGTTATAGCTCCTCATGCAATGAGTTGATTTTAAAATATCTTTTTATTGATCTCAGAGAGGACGGGGGAGAGGGAGAGAGAGAGATAGAAACATCCATGATGAGAGGGAATCATGGATCGGCTGCCTCCTGCACGCCCCACACTGGGGATCGAGGACAACCCGGGCCTGTGCCCCGACCGGGAATCGAACCGTGACCTCCTGGTTCACAGGTGGACACTCAACCACTGAGCCACACTGGCCTGGCCTTGCTGGTCATGTTAGAATCCCAGTTACGTAATTGTTCACGTACGCAGGCCTTAAACCGGCTGGAGGAACTGGTGACACGGATTGTTTTTACATCTTATAAAACTCATTAGGGGTTTTACGAGCTGCCCCAGGGCTGGTTCGGTGCCCGTGGCCGCCTGCCCCAGCCCAGGACTGCCGTCCGTCCGAGTGGCCAGCTCCACGCCGGGCTGCAGCCACCGGGACCCACACCTGCTGTGCGCTAATCTGCGAGCTGACCAGCATCCTCTCCCGGGTGATGCCTGGGCATGCGCGGTGCCAGGAATCGAACCCTGACCTCCTAGTCAATGCTCAACCACTGAGCCACGCCGGCCGGGCTAAAGACACCCCTTGAAATGACCCAAACAGCACGTTTACCTTCCATTTTCCTTACTCTCCATAAAAAGGCGCAGCCTCGTCACAGCCTTGAACGCCGCCTTCTTTTCTCTGAGCGTCAGAAAGGCTTTGCGGAGGTCAAGCACCGATCCGGGAGGCACCCCCCGCCCCCCGGGAACCCCCGTCTCTTCTCCGTGTGGCTGCATTGGCCGTCACGAGCGTGGTTTTTGCATCGTCTACCCCTCGCGTTCCTGAGCAATCTCAGCCCCGGGGTTCCGAGGGAAACATCCCAGCGTCCCAGCTCCCTGCTCATGACACACGCGTGTGGGCAGACTGAGAGATCAACGCCGTTTCTCTCTTTATGGGGAATTGCAGGGCCCGCGTTTAAAAGGCACGGGTTTCCCTTCGCATCGGGTGGCAGCCCTTGGTCCTGAGGGCCAGAAAGTTTAAAAAAAAAGGCAGGTTTCCCCTGGGACGCGGGGAATTTCAGGCTCGTGGACGCGACCCAAAGCCTGACCCAGCGCCGCGTGTTTGCGTGAAATCGAGGTGCGTCTCGGGCCCGTTCGTGGCTTGCAAAGCCTGCACGTTCGCCAGCGAAGGCCGAGCCCGTGAACTTGAACTTGAGAAGCTGAGAGAGACGCGTGTTGGCAGGGCACTCAGGCGGGCGGGCGGCTCCATGCAGGGCAGCAGAAATTTACAGGATTGCGTGCTCATTTGTTCAAAGGAAACGCACGCAACTTGTTGGTTCTTGTAATCTGGGGGGAGAATTGGGGGGACCCCAGTCTGCCCAGATTCCAGCGGCTCCCAGGCTCCAGGTAGACACGGCGGGGTGCCCCCACCCCCCAGTCCACCTCGAGCCAAGGCTGCAGGGCGGCCGGCTCTGCCCAGACCTCAGCTGAACCCGAGTGCCAGCCAGGGCAGGGCTGGGGCGGGAGCCACACGGGGAGCGCTGGCCCGTCTCCCCCCCACCCCTTCCTCCTCCGTGTCGGCTGTGGGAACCCACACGCGTAGAAGCTCCTGTTGAGATGCGACGTGAAGATCCGGCTCCTTCCCTTGAATTTTGTTCTTTTAACTTATTTTTATTGATTTCGGAGAGGGAGGGAGAGGGCGAGAGAGAGAGGAACACGTGCGTCCGTGATGAGAGAGGATCATGGACCGGCTGCCTCCTGCACGGCCCCCCGGGAATGTGCCCTGGATGGGAATCGAACCCGGGACCCTTCAGCCCGCCGTCGTTCCGCGTGTCTCCGGTTTAAACCTGGGGGGCTCGCCGCGGCCAAGAGCGACAGGGTGGTTGTGCGAGGGGGTGCAGGCGAGGTGCCCATGGCTCTGGTTAGGAGCAAGCCTCACCCGGTTTGCTGAACTTCAGGGTGGGGAACGACCGAATCTGAAGGGAGAGGCTGCTGAGGAGGGTGGGGAGGAGGTGGTCCTGGCCAGCTTGGGGGGCGGGACGGGTGGGCGCCCCTCCTTTGAGACCCCTGGGAGGGAGGCTCCTCAGAACTGGGCTGACTCTGTGGTGGGGCCGGCTCTGCCTCAGGAAGTGACTCAGCACCCAGCCTCGAGGGGGCCTCTGGTCTGACTTCCTCCCTCGGGTCCCCAGGGGCCTGGGAGCGCGGAGTGTGAGGCTGAACATTGGGGTGATTCAGAGATCCGGGGCCCTAGGCGGGGAGGGTGGGAGCAGGGGTGC
>PVJC01021668.1:0-28029 GCA_004026665.1 Murina feae
CTCCTATAATTGATACACTGTTCCTTTAAGCCGGCCTACACATGTAACAAAGCCTCTCTCTGCCTCACCTCGCAGAGTCTATACTGCAACAATGTTATAGTTTTAGACTCAGGCTAGGTCTGCTGTTCCCTTCAGCTCCCGAGGATTCTATGATTGATACATTATTGAAACATGTTTCAGAGGCTGCTCGCCGAGGGCCAAAAACAGTTTCCCTCTCGCTCCTGCTGCAACGGACGCTGCCTAAACGTTTACTCAGGCCCGTGAGTGGCGGCCGCCATGTTGGCTGGGCTAATTTGCATACAGCCGCTCTGATTGGCTGGTGGGCGTGGCTTACCCTGTCTCGGAGAAACGGTTAATTTTAATATTTCGCTTTTATTAGTTTAGAAGATTATGAAATATTTATCTCCTTTGCTACAACATCAGATCTACACCTCTCTTATTTACTACTATAGTTCTAGCACAGAACTTGGCACAGAGTAGACACTTAAAAAGTACTAAATCACTATATGTAATGTGTTCAATGATCAGTCATATCCCTGGAGCTATAAAGTCCAATTATCTGATCATAACAGAAAATACATACTAATAAAGGAATAAAACATAGTCACCAAAGTCCTAATCATATATCTACACAGGAAGGATATGTTTATAGCTTAGTCAAACCCTTTACTCTCCTTATAGTAAAACTTCATAGTTCTAGGCCACACCATGCCCATTGCATTCTTTGTGAATTGTGTCCCCTGCAGTTGTGCATTGTGGTAGCCCTGGTCTTATAATGTGTTTGAGTAATTCCCATCTAAGTTATCCTAATTATATCTTTGAGATTTCTGGGTGAGTCAGCAAATAGATGTGTGGTGGTAACTGTTTCATCACCTATCCTGCAGTCAAATGAATAACCTTGAGAAGAACTGGAGTGTGAAGCCAATTTAGGGTAGAAAACCAAAGGGAAATTCTGAATTGATCAAGAAAAACTCTGTATGTGACAGTACATGTGCAACAAGTATGAAATAATTCATTAGCAATCAGGAAAGAAAAAGAGTTATTGGTAAGATTTGGAATGTAACTGTGAAGACAGTACCAAAGGATGGATGGAGAGAAATGTATGAAACCAGAGCTTAACGTCAAGAACAGAAACCAGAAGTGAGCTATAGATAATTCCAGAATAAACCTTAGAGTCAAGGGTAGCAGTTAGGAGTGCAAGAAGTAATGTTGCTAGCACCTGACTTAGATGCTAGTGGATTTGGGCACTGTGAGGGCTCAGAGGGGTTGCCTTAAAGAAGTGATTCATCTCATAGCACACATAAACTAATTACTAAAATTTTGCAGCATATCAAAAAATAGGTATAATTTTTATTCATTCACACTGGATGGCTATTGTTGTGTTGGCTGTTGTCATTTTTTAATTTGACAATCTAAGAGAAAAGAGGTCAGTTTCCCCCTGACTAAATAGTCAGAAACTGCATGTTTAACAAATTACTGCAGCAACACAAGTGTACCATGGCACACTGGTTGAAAATCACTGCCTTAGAGGTTTTGCGGTGCTGTGCTTCTGGAACTGCCCTCCCAAGTCCTTTCTATTCTTGTGCCTTTTCTATGACAGAGAACAATGTGGGCAGACGATAAAAGCAAATATATATCTTGAGCATCACACTCAGTCATTGAATCTGAAATCTTGGCTCATTCACAACCAAACTCACCTTCTTCAGTGACAGGGAAGTTGAGTACGGGGATATTCTTTTTAAACAAAATAACCTGAATAATGGCCACAACTATTCTCTCCCTTTGTGCCAAAGGCGGCTGAATGCAAGTAAAGCATCTGTGACTAATCGAAACAGGTTTCCCACTACCCCCTCTCCTCCAGGCCCAAACACTTCAGTGGAAGTTTCCTTGGCTGTGATGGAGCCTAACCCTCATTACAGAAGGGTTAGCCAAGGCCTCCAGGAAAAGGAAAATGGCCCCTGGCCATTGTGAGAGAGCATCAGTGAACACAAAGTAACCTCAAAATGAAGAGCACTCTTTCAAGGCACTTATCATTAATGTTGTGTCATGGGGAACCTTGAAAAGGCAGAAAGAAACTGATAACTGAACACCCATACTACCTAGAGATCATGTTGCTTCTACATTTATTTTAAACTTAATCGGAGTAAGCTGCAGTGATAAGAATGTCAAAGAGAATTAAGAAATCTAGAATTTGAAAGAAAAGAAGACTAGATAGGAAGATAAGAAGAAAGACCAATGGTCCCTCTCAAGGCCCTAATAACACTCTCATAGAATGTTCTGGATGCTGCTTACATTTCAGCAGAGCACCCAGCCGAGTTGACTCTCCCAGCCATCCAATTCCAAAAGGCTGAGTCTGAGCATCAAGCTTCCCCCTCAGTGACTATACCACAAGGATGGGAACCGTACCAGCAGCAGCAAGTCCCTGGCTCCCTGGCAGCTGCTGAATTACCTATTAACATATTTTATAGAGCCTTCGGCATGGCAAGAACAGCTTCCTTTAATTATCCTCAGGAATGAAGAAGCCACAAAGGGAAATGGGAGCCAGAGAACTGTGGCTGTGCTGATTACTCCCGCTCTTATCAAAGCTGACACTGGTCCGGGCTGTGCAGATAGGGCTCCCAGCGTGGCGGGCAGTGCGTGGGAGGGAACCTGGAAATCATAGCCCAGTGCTGGGTAATTCTGCTGTAGTGAGTTCTCAGTGAGGAGAATTCTTTTTTAGTTCTTCCTTCCTCCTCTTCCAGTTCAAGGAAGTTGCAGGGACAGAACATACAGACAAAGCTCAACCTTTAGGTGCAAGTGGCCAACATGGCCCAGCAAGTCAAGCTTCCAGGTGGTGATGAGGGTAGGAGAAGCTATCGCTCAGCAGAGGTACCAGCTACAAGGCAGCCTCAAGCCATTGCATAAGTACCATAACTAGTATCAGAGCCATCTGTGAGCAAGTAGAGGCGAGAATGTGCTGGGTGGACCAGAGAGTACCTGGCAGACTCTACCCCTGTGTAAGCAAGTCTTCTCTCGGGGTCCTATGGGTTCTTAGAAATTACCATCGGAGGTCAGGTCTAGCACTGCCTTCTCCCTAAAGTCTCACCTTCTCATGACTGTGCTTGTTCCAGTTTAACGAGCAAGAGCACTTTGAGGAGAGAAATGGGAGGAGACACAACAGAATGTTGAAAAGAGATATGAGTACTCACAACAAACCACCACTCCCCTGACTTCCCAAGCCCATGAAATTTCCAGACTGTAGCATCTACAGGATTTCCTGATTTTGTGCATGAGTACAGTTCTGTTGTGGAGAAATGTCTTCTGCCTTACCTTTGGTTAGCCTCCAAAGAGAAGACATACCTTAAAGCAAGGCAAGAATGAGCAAATGCAGGGGGTATGGAGCAAGGCTTGTTTCCATGGACACCTCCAGAAAGAAATCCAGTTCTCTTGTTTCCAGGAAATGCTGGCACACATGAGAAGGCCACCAGGACCTAAAAGGCCTTCACCACACACAACTAAGCTGTGGTGGTGGCAGAAAAAGACTCTGCTAAGAGTCAGGTCGGCCTGCCCCCTATGACAGCCACCACAGTGAAAGGCTAGATGGTGTGAGGAATGTATCAGATGGCTTGTGAAAACCTATGTCGCCCTCTAGGAGGAAAAGGGGCTGCCTAAAGCATCTTTGTAGAAAAGAGGTAAGCTATGAAATTTTAACTGTGAACATTTGGAGAAACATTGTAAGATAGAACAAATGTGTGGAGTTGTTTGAAAGAAAATGACAGTCAGGGGATGACACTTCATGACTTTTCAGGACAAATGCGAAAACAACTAGGCAGGTGCAGAAGGTGGTGACTATAAGAGGAGAAATTGTTAAGAAAAAGAGAAAAGAGGAGAAAAGAAATTTTTATTTTTTTTATTTTATCAGAAGCTAAAATGTAATTGTAAAAATGCTTGGCTTGCTGAACCAAGTAAAATAACTATAAATTTGTATAGCATGGAAGAATTTTCATAATAGGAATATCTGTGACATAAAGTATATTGAAACACTTTGACAAAATAATGTTATCTAAATTGTTAATACAACTAAATGTGTACTCTTTATCCAAGACTGACAGCTTTCCACAATTATTCTTTTTTAAAATATATATATTTTTATGCCTTCAGAGAGGAAGGGAGAGGGAGAGAGAGATAGAAACATCAGTGATGAGAGGGGATTATTGATCGGCTGCCTCCTGCACGCCCCCTACTGGGGATTGAACCCACAACCGGGGCATGTGCCATTGACCAGAGAATCAAACCTTGGACCCTTCAGTCTGCAGACCGAAGCTCTATCCACTGAGCCAAACCAGCTAGGACCACAATTTTTCTTTCTCCGCCCCCCCCCCTTTTTTTAATCAACATATAATTATTTTTTGAAAATCTTTATTGTTTAAAGTATTTCATATGTCTCCTTTTCCCCCCTTTGACCCCTCCCCATATTCTCAACTTCCCTATCTTAAAATCATCTAAAAAATATTTTAAAAACCTTACTTTAGTGCTTTCTCCTATTCTACCACCATCCCACTTTTCACTCTCTCATAAAAGCACACCTGATCTTCACTTGCTATCTATAAGTCCTCTCTCCTTTCCCCTACTTCTTAATTTCCACCTTTCTGGCTTCTATATCTTTGCTGCTATTGAAATGTATAATATTTTCATAGGCTCCTTCCAACCCCTTTTTTAAGTTTCATCCTTTGAATTTCTCTGCCACACTTTGAATTGTTGAAAGCCCCATCCCTCCCCACTTCTGGGATTCTTCCCTTTCT
Organism: Murina feae; assembly: GCA_004026665.1. Classification (NCBI taxonomy): domain Eukaryota; kingdom Metazoa; phylum Chordata; class Mammalia; order Chiroptera; family Vespertilionidae; genus Murina; species Murina feae. The sequence continues at coordinate 4,782 of PVJC01021668.1, forward strand.
CCTTGTTGTGTCTTTCCCAATCCCATGCTGAACACCTGTGTTCTCTCTGCATGGTTGTCCTTGCAGTATAGCTGTACTACAGTACACTTCCAGAGTATAGCACTGCCTATGCAATGCTTTGGAGGTATGTTCTAACTGTTTCTCATCTAGACAAAATATTTAAGAACATGGATCTTGGCCAATGTCCACGGAAAACTCTACATTTCCCGTTGCTGTTGTTTTCCTTAGCTTTTCTGGGATAGATGTAGATCACAGTAACCCAGAAGGTACACTTACTCTGAGTATTCTGATCAGTCCTTATTCTTTTCTGTGTTAACTCTACCTCTCAAATGGTGCAGCTTTGTAGATGGTATAGCAGATGGCTGCGGAGGAGGGACAATACTGAGTTTTATTTGTTGCCTCCACTCTTTGTTCTCTGACTTTTAGAAACAAGCAAGCCCTGAGTTTTAGTCACCAACACCTATACCAAATGGATGATAAACTTCAGACACAAGTATACAAAACAAACCCACAAGCAAACAAAAACTTTGCAGGTAAATGGCTCTGGGAGGAAATTTGGGTGGCTCTGTGAAAGGGGTGGGGAGAGCTTTGCTTTTAATTGAAGGCTTTGTACCTTCAACTCTGTGTGTTGTGTGCATGTATTCTATATGTAAAAATGATATTAAAATAAAAAATACATAAAACACTTTGTTGGACACTGCTGATCTAAACAAAGAGAGATTTCTGGTCTCAGGAAGCTTACAATTTATTGGAGAGACTGGACATTAGTTTACTGTAAAATAAATAAATATATATTTTATAATAGTCCTTCTATTAACTTGGTGCCTAATATTAACCAAGTTTTTTAACTATGCTGACTTCAGTTTCTTGTGAAATAGGAGGAGTGAATTAAATAGCCACCTATCTCATTTCATTCATTTATTAATTCATTCATTTCATTTATCTATTTAAGAAAATTTTAGTGAGTACTATATTAGTTAGCTTTTGTGTGTAACCACCCCAAACTTAATGCCTTAAAACACCAAACATTTATTTAGTTCACAATTCAGCAGAGAGGCAAATTGGGTGGGGTTCAGCTGTATGGTTCTTCTGCTAATCTCAGTGGGGCTAATTGTGTTTACAGTCATCTATCAGTCAACTAAGGCAGTTCTGCTTCTAGGGCTGGTTGGCTGTCAGCTGGGACAACAGGGGTAACTGGGCTCCATGCCTGTAGCCCAGCTGTCCTGAGCTTGTTCACATGTGTCCTGGGATTCCTAAAGTAGCAAGTCTCAAAAATAAAGCTCTTTTCAAGTCTCTGCTTTCATCATGTTAATGTCCCATTGACAAAATCAAGTTCAGCCCAGATCTAAGGAGTAAAGATAAAGACTCCAAACTTGATAAGAACTGTAAAGTCAATTGCAAGGGGCTGTGAAAGAGGGAGACGAATAATCTGTGGCCATTTGTGCCATCAACCACAAGCATCTTATTGGTGCCAAGTCCTTACCTTCATGGTACTTACATTTTAACCTCTCTGCCACTAGAGAGAGTCTACTGCTAGCAAATGATAATTATGAAAATCTGGGGTGAGATGGGTCATGAAGCAAATCTCAGGAAATAAATGATTAAGTCTATAGAATGATTAAGGTTAGAAAAATAAAACCTTATAGAGAGAGACTATTTTGGCCAGACTTTCCAAAAATATTTGTTTGGTTTTTATTAAAATGTTTTCTAAAAATCTATTTGTAGACCCAAATGACAGCTTTACTGGGTTAGGACTTCCTATGATTTAAGGGAAGCAATGCCTGTTAATTGATTTTCCTTAGGGGGGCTTATGGATTTTTGTATTTTTTTTTTTAAAAAAACAAAACAAAACTGCGGCTTGTGAAGAAATATGATATATGACCACTGGGAATGGCAGGAGTCAATCCATTAACAATGGGGTCTAAACTTATACAATGAGCCTAGCAGTAGTGAGACATTACAGGAATAAAATGAGGCAAATTACCATTTTTTCCATCCGTGGAGCTTGGCATACACTTAGAAAAAAATAAAAAATAAATGCACCCAGAGAAAGGTAATAAACAATACCAGGTAGCAAAGGAAATAAAGATGTTGAATCTGCAGTTCCCTCCAAATATAAAGTTTCTCCAGGTGTTCCAGCTGTTTTTACACTACTCACTCCCCCATTTCCTGCTGTGTCAAGTGTCCCATAGTAAATTACCCTGTGGAGAGGAAATGTTACTCAGCCTGACATCACTGTGTTCCATCACACCCTCTCACACACCTGCTCCCAACCTCACATCCTTCACACACCTGTCATCACCCACAAAACACTCCCCTCCTCTAACCTATATATCAGCCTGTAAATTCACATTCCAATTTTCCCTTTTAGATAAGACATCCTTCCCAAATACACAAACCCATAATGAGGAGAGATGTCACTTTTTAAAATTATGGAAAATATATGCACTAGCAAAAGTTTCTACTTTTCCTCCTTTATGGCAACTCTAAAGAGAAACCAAAGTGCCAATAGATAATGACCCAAAGGGCAGAAGAGCCTCCAGAAGGGATGGCTGCCTAGTGGAGAGAGCCCTTTCTGGGGGTCAAAGTACCTAATGTTAAAGATATTCTAAAGATAATGTTCATACTTTCTTGTGGTATAATTTGGGCCATGGTCATCATGACTGAGTTTTCTTATATTTACAACTAGAGGCCCAGTGCACAAAATTCATGCACAGGTAGGGTCCCTAGGCCTGGCCAACAATCAGGGCCGATCTGCAAGGCAACTGGTGGGGCTATGGGGGGGGCTGCCTTGGCCGGCCTGGGGCCTGCAGGCTGGGGGCAGCGCCTGCATTGAGCATCTGGTGGTCAGTGTACATCATAGCAACTGGTCATTCTGCCAGTAGTTCCACCAGTGGGGTTATTTGCATATTAGGCTTTTATTATATAGAATAATAGTAATGAATATTGTATCTTCCCCAGAGAGTTGTTATAATTTCCTAATATGATCAGTATGTAAAAGTCTATACAATGTAAATTCCTAAATCAATGAGTTTAAGAGCTCTATTTAAAACCAGGAATGATCCTCAAAGTATTTATTGACTGATGTGCTTTGGCATAAACTAATCAGAGGACACTTAGCAGTCGGGTAAACACAGACCAGCAGTCGTGGGGCTTACTAGCAGAATGTCAGCCCTGACTCAGCAGGATCTACATATAATACAGAAGTGGGAGTGGTTTAGCCAGCAAAATAGACACATGGACAGTGTCTTTTGTGGGTCCTGTTCCCATTCAAAAATAAGTACTGGTTAAGGCGTACATAAATTTCTAATGGTAATGTAAAATTTTAACATTTTTTAAATTTTGAAACAAAATTTAAAGCAAGCATCATAATACAATATTACTAAAATGACCTTCACATTTCCACACATTTTTAAGTATAATTCACTGCCTGAAAGTGTGATGACAGTCTAGAAACCTTTTGCATCATTTCACCACTTAAACTGGCTAAATAGCAAGTGGCCATCAACTGCCATATCTTTGCTGATGCCAACTGAGTTTTGTTTTCTTCATACTAATGATCAGAGCTTTCAGAAAAGACACCTACACATCAAAACATATCTTTTTGCATGTTACAATAAATCAACTGTAAAGCAATGGGCTTCAGACTAACCAATGTGTGAGGTGTGTTCTCATGTAAAGTAGAAATAGTCTCTATTTAGGCTTCATAAATGCCTAACAGCCCCACTGCTGGGACGAATGCATATCTAGGCATGTCTGGCAAACCAATGTGCTAGACTTGCCAAATGTCGATTTGAATGAGAGATGAAGAAACCTCCCAGGGAGAACTAATTCCAAGGGAAGGGAAGGTCAAATAAATAAGCCTGGCCAATGGATCAGGGAAGGGACAGCTGTAAGGTCAGCATGGTGCTTGTCACTAGAATTTGAGTCTCATGGATGTGATGAAGGTAAGGTGACTGTAGGAGAGAGAATTTGGAGTTTTCACCTGTTGGATTTGGGCCCATATTTATACTCCTTTGGTAAACTTCTATGTCCCCACATACTCACCACTACCATTTCACCCACCTCTGGGACTTCAAGCACCCACCCAGGGCATCAACAACTTTGCAGGAGACAGCACTGTGGCATCCAGAGGATGTAGCCGATGGAGAAGCCCCATGAGTGCCCAGCAGATGGCAGTGGTGTCTGGCCCAGATAGCCCAATCTGTGAGTGGCTACATACCAGAAAAAAATTGCTCAGTGCTCAGCAGACACCACATGGCAGCTGGGCTGGAGATGGCGTGCAGGGAAAGGAAGCCCAATGATGGGAATACACATTGATCATTAAGAATGTTGGCTTGCCCTAACTGGTTTGGCTCAATGGATAGAGCGCCGGCCTGTGGACTCAAGGGTCCCAGGTTCGATTCCAGTCAAGGGCATGTACCTGGGTTGCAGGCACATCCCCAGTAGGGAATGTGCAGGAAGCAGCTGATCGATGTTTCTCTTTCATCAATGTTTCTGATCCTCTATCCCTCTCCCTTCCTCTGTAAAAAATCAATAAAATATATTTTTTAAAAAAAGAATGTTAGCTTGTCCCTCTGGCCAGTGTGGCGCGGTTAGTTGGAGCATTGTCCTGTGCACCAGAAGGTTGTGGGTTAGATTCCCAGCCAGGGCACATACCTGGATTGTGGTCCAGGAACGCATGGGAGGCAACCAATCTCTCTCTCTCTCTCTCTCTCTCTCTCTCTCTCTCTCTCTCTCTCTCCTCCCTTTCTTCCTCCTTCTCTAAAACTAACTAACTAACTAACTAACTAACTAAATAAATAAATTATTTATTTATTTATTTATTTATTGGATGGATCCCTTAGCTCAAGGCTCAGTCCTGGGAGTTTGCCTCTTCTCCATCTCCTCCAACTTTCTAAGTGGTTTTAAAGGCCATCTCTATGCCATTGACTTTAATTTCGCATCTCATCCCAAACCTTTCTACCTCTGCACTCCAGTCTCAGATGTCCAATTGGTTATTGTGTATCTCCATTTGTATGTCAAATGAAAAATGTCCAAAATTGAACTCCTAATATTCTCCCCTCAAAAACATCTTCAACTTATAGTCTTTTTTTTTTTTAATCTCAATTGATGGGACCTCTATCTTTCCAATTGATCAGGCCAAAATTCCTGCAATCATGTTTAACTCATTTCTTTTCCTCGCCTTTACATGCAACTCATCAGCAAATATTGAAGTCCAGTGTCTCTGTAGCTTTTGCTTTGGTCTAAGGAGCCACATCTCCTGCTGAATCACTTCAATACATGGAAGCATAGGAAACACTTATCTTTCTAATGCCAAAGGGCGGGGTGGGGACGGGGAGGGAAGGCCAGCAATTTAGCTTTAATTAAAAACCTGGAATAGAAAATTCATGACATGACCTCTATAACATTGTCCCTCAAGTAAAATTATGTGACAAGGGACACTCCTATCAAAACCCTATCATTGTTTTATGGGTTAGCACGCTTCTGCCCTCACATGGAGTCTTTTTTAACCACACTTGCCCATAGGGACCTTTCTCGACCTGAAACCCTATGGCACTTACAGTACATATGGTTTGTCTAGCACTTGATTACATTCTATCTTGGATTGTGTGCTAATCTTTTCACGGGTGTTAGTCTTGTTTCTCCAGCTGGGTAGGAAATGAGGCAGAGGTCCAGCTTCAACCAAAGGCGAGATTTGGTATCTCTGAGCACTCTGGCCTGTGTGGTGACTGGTAGGTGCAGCCACCGTAATTTATTTGGATATGAAGTTTTTTGTTACTTGTTTATTTTTATATTTCAATTACACTTGGCATTCCATATTACTTTACAATAGTTTCAGATGTAGACGTAAATGATTTTTGCTGAAGGTTTTGAGCACATGGGTGTGTGCGTGCCAGGATGGGTGAGGGCAAGACCAGGAACTGAGGGAAGCCTGGTGACAGACTTTAGATATGAATTCCCTGCTCAGCCCGTGAATCAAGTCTGAGCCCAACAGAGAGATCTACTAGGGGGCTGAGGGATATTTTTCTTGAGCAAGTCTTGAGGCAAAGGGAGCCAAGTATTCTGCTTTGATGCCCACATGATAAAGAGGACAGGGAACAAGAGAGCCAAGCACACTGCCTGCTTCTCAGGGTCTCAGCCGAGCAGGGATGCTCAGGGAGGGTTGGGACCAAAAGCACATTTGGATCTCATTTAAATAAAAAACAGAATTCCAGACCCTCTTCAATGACAGATGGGCTAAGTTGTTTACTAACAGTTTACATCGGCCGTTTCCATAGTTGGCATGACTCCCTTCTGAATCTCCAAGTCCAATCATTTGTACCAGCTCCTCCCTGCTGCTCTGGTACCTCCCAGGTTGGAAACTCAAGAATAGAGCAAGGACACCCTTGTCGGACACAGCATCCCAGAAGGCACCAATGGCAGTAGTGGTTGTCTGGGGCTGCCCCCAGGTGACATCAAGCACTTGGGTTCTGAGTGTGAAAAAAAAAATAAGATGGTTCGTGAGCACTCATGGAACATGCTCAAAAGGGAACATTTTGGCAAGGGGCTTTGAGGGTAGTGGGAATTGTATGGAGGTTTATGTTCCTACATTTTTCAGGGAATGAACCTGATCACAGTGATCTCATTTGAATCCACAGACAAGTGAGGCACTGGGCTCCAGAAGGTAATTCATTGGTTCTCAACCTCCTGGCCCTTTAAATACAGTTCCTCATGTTGTGACTCAACCATAAAATTATTTTTGTTGCTACTTCATCACTGTAATGTTGCTATTGTTATGCATTGTAATGTGAATATCTGATATGCAGGATGGTCTTAGGCAACCCCTGTGAAAGGGTCATTCAACTACCAACAGGGTCGCAACCCACAGGTTGAGAACCGCTGCCTTAAGGGGAAGGTCCAGAGCATTCATTTATCTAGGGCATCCCACCATTGATATGGTAGATTCCGGTTAATCGAGTTTTTCAAAAGTAGAAATAAGTTTTTTTAAAAAAAGTTCTTTTGAACCAGTGATACCAGATCCAACTTCTAGTAATGGAATTGAGAAAGTTGTGTAACCTAGCTGAACTTAATTTATTCTAAAATTAAAAAGAGTGATTTCTCGTCAGAGGTCATGTATGTGAAAATGCTTTAAAAGCTATAATGAGCTATAAATTTGAAATATTATACTTCACATAATAATGTTTTTAGACACATCTTATATAATAAAAGGGTAATATGCAAATTTATCCTGACAGCAGAACCACTGGGAATGGCTATGACACACACTGACCACCAAGGGGAAGATGCTCAATGCAGGACCTGCCCCTGGTGGTCAGTGCACTCCCACAGGGGGAACTCTGCTCAGCCACAAGCCAGACTGATGGCTGTCAGAGATGGTGGTGGGAGCCTCTCCTGCCTCCTCAGCAATGCTAAGGATGTCCAACTGCAGCTTAGGCCTGCTTCCCACTGGCAAGTGGACATACCCCGAGGGTTTCTGGGCTGCCAGGGGGATGTCTGACTGCCAGCTTAGGCCCAATCCCCCAGGGAACAGGCCTAAGCTAGCAGGTGGACATCCCCTGAGGGGTCCCAGACTGCCATAGGACACAGGCCGGGCTGAGGGACCCTCTGAGTGCACAAATTTTTATGCACTGGGCCTCTAGTATTCTAATATTGAGGATTAATACAATAATTGCAATAATTAAATTTTTTAAGTTTACCTTTTAGTTAAATATATTTGTAACAAAACATAATTGACTATCCAATTCACTTTGCATCACTGAAATTAAAAATACAGCCTAAGAAATAAGCTCTTGCATCACTGAAATTAAAAATACGGCCTAAGAAATAAGCTCTTTGCATCACTGAAATTAAAAATACGGCCTAAGAAATAAGCTCTTTAAGGCCTGTTGTTCATGATTAGAATACCCCACATATCATGAGTGTCTTAAAGTCACAATTCAAAGGTTAGCTTATCTAATCTAATAAAAGAGTAATATGCAAATTGACCTCACTTTGTTACACCTAAGCCACACCCACAAGCCAATCACTGTGGCTGTATGTAAATTAACCCAGCCAAGATAGCAGCCAGCAGCCATGGAGCTAGAGCAAACAGGAGGTTTCTGTTGCACTAGCCTGCCTAGGCCGGATGGGCCTCTGCTCAAGGCAACAATGTTTCAATTATAGAAGATAAATAAACCCCAGAAACCTGATTCTAGCCAGCCTCGCTGGGATGCTGGGTCAGTGAGAGCTGTGGCCAGCCTGAAAACAGCCATCAGCCCCTCACCCAGGCTGGCCAGGCACCCTCATAGAGAGCCAAACCCTGAAGGGGCTGTGGGCAGCCTGAAAATGGTCCTCAGCCCCTCACCCAGTCTGGCCACACTCCCATGGGGTGAAGGTCCCCACTGGGGGGCTTGGCCAGCCTGCAAACAGCCATCAGCCCCTCACCCAGGTTGGCCAGGTACGCCAGCAGGTACTCCCCAAGGGGTCCCAGACTGCTAGAGGGCACAGGCCGGGCTGAGGGATCCCCCCGAGTACACAAATTTTTGTGCACTGGGTCCCTAGTCACTTATAAAATAAAAGGTAGCCCATGTCAGTTATGTTCTTTCTTATCCTCTTCAGTTTTCTAATTCCAGGTGACACTTTGTGTCCTTCAAACACTTTCACATCACTTGGGCTGTTACCTGCTCTCCTTTCTGACTCTCCCAGTTGTGAAAGCTAAAGGACTTTGCCCAGCACCTTTTTTCCCTGACACTGATGTCCTCCCTGAAGAGACTTGACATTTCTTAGACCTTTGCTTCTTGGGGAAGAGGTAATCTAATGGTTTTTTCTTTTTGTTTCATTATTATTATTATTATTATTATTATTATTATTATTATTATTATTTCAGAGAAGAAGAGAGAGAGAGAGAGATAGAAACATCCATGGGGATCGAGCCCACATCCTGGGCATAGAACCATGACATCCTGGTTCATAAGTCGATGCTCAACCATTGAGCCATAGAGGCTGGGTAGGCTTTTTATAATGTTACTATTATCACATATCCAAACTTAGGGAGACTAATTACATCTCACCTTTTGGTTCTGGCTCAGCATAAATAACAGGATAGTACTCTGCTCCCATCAGGCATTTTTTCGACAAGTTCATTCCATTGGTGACAGAATCTCATAGGCAGTACAAAGGTCTGAGAAGAGCACACTCCAACTTACGTTGGTTTTTATTTCTTTTGTTTTGGTACATAATTAGCACACAGTAAAATGCATACATCTTACCATGCAACCAGCTGAAACAAGATATAAAATTACAGGTGTTGGAGCAACCCATTAGCAGCACTGACGACAGATGGTAAGTGTGGTTTACACGGCTTCCACTGAGCTGCCTTTGTGGCATATGGGGGGTTTCCTGCATCAGTGACATTCAAGTAGGTTTGTGGAGAAAAGAATCTCAACACTAGTCCTGTCCGAGCCTGATCCTAATTTGTGGTTCAAATATTTAATAGATTTGAATACATCTTTAGATACTTTCTGATTAAAGAAGAACTCATGTTTATTGCCAAAAATCAGAAAATACCAACAAATCTTTTAAAAGATAACACAAAGGGCTATTTTATAAATTCAAAAAAGCATTTCTTTGTAATACAAAGGAAAAGATGATCCATAATCCTGTCACCCAGATAAAAATGTGTGTCTTACAATCTTCTTTAAATATTTTATAGATAGCAATGTGTGTTGTGCTTTTTTAAAAAAATTGGGATCTGACTATGCATATTGTTGCATGTTGCTAAGTGAAGTAAGTTCAGCACCTACTGCCCAGTCTATACATCTGTGTCCACAGAGACCGCAGGTCTTGTGGGAAGACAGTAGATGCCAAGGCCACCTCGCCCAGGACCCAGGAGAGATCTGCGGTTCAGAAGCCCCTGGTGAGTGTGCCCAGCATTTTGTAAACTGTCTGGGAAACTGATCAAATCTTCTGAATGTCTAATACGAACTTGTAAAACATTGTGGGGAATTTAGATATCAGTGTGCAGAAGTCTCTGTCTTCTAGCCAATTACCAAGCTCCCTGTGTGAGCAAATGGTTCTCAGCAGTGTCTGGCGCAAGATGCCTACTGCCGATGCCATAATCGCCTGCCTGTGCAGATCAGCGTGAGTTGTGCGAGTATTTCTAATCCTGTCATTGAAACTCAGTGTGACTCTAAGGCTGTGTGCTGAGAATTGATTTCCAAGGCAAAACGACTACAGTATAAACCAACAAGATGAATTTCTATGGACAAATATATTCAAGGTCATTATCATATCTGGGGGTTTTTTGTTGTTGTTGTTGTTAATATTTTCACTGACCTTCAAGCTCCATGTGTCCAGTTTTCTCAGCCTTCAATCTCAAATCCCCCTCTTTTTTTTTTGCAAAGAAACATTAGCTTTTTAATCTTCAAGTAACGCCCCACACACATACACAAACACCCAAAAATATACTCCCCTCTTAAACAGAGCAGATAGCCCAAGAAGAACAAAGTAACAAGAGATTCTCTACAGTAAATATGTTAAGATAGAAGCTGTGTTAACAAAAGAAAAGGAAAAAGAAAGAAGAAATTGATTCCCAGTGAATTCAGCAAAAGAAAGCCTGTGATTCAGCAAAAGAAAGCCATGCACCATTATGTTTAGCTCACAGACACGCATCTAATTGCAGCTGGGAAAAGACTGCTCCCTAATCACAGCCTTCACAGGCTGCCAGGAGCAAGGAATATGACTCACAGCTATTCTTTCTTTCTTTTTAGGAAATCCAGCTCCAAGGGAAGATCCCATGCTGTCGAAAAGAAGCTACCTATGAAGAAAAATGAGAAAAATTAAGCCCTAAATCTGCACAAGAAACTTGAACAGCTGAGACTCCAAAACGAAAATGGAGATAATGCTAATGATTACGTTTTATGGCCTCAACATGCCTTACATCTGGAAGAGCGCCAAAGCCCTCAGCAGGTTGTCACATTGATAGAAGGGGCCCCTGCTGAGCCGCAGCTGCTTCTGGGGTCTAGCCCACATCTGGAGAACATCTGCATATCAATCCCCAAAACAGACAGAGCAGGAAGGCTGGAGGAGCCTCTGCAAGGGCACTCCTTCCACCTGGAGCCCCCCTCCCTGGACCCCAAGTTTCAGGAAGGCTGTAGTGCCACATTCCCTAGCTAATGCAACTGCAATAAAAGCTTAACTATACGTGAACGTTGGGAAAGGAGAAGTCTGGACAGTCAAGCTTTCTAGTTAGTTGAAGGGTTTTGACACATTTAAGCACTGGCTTTTGTTTAACTGCTACAGATGAAAGCTTTTTCTGTTATGTGTTCTTTGATTCTATTTCTAATTCAAATTAACCATCAATTCCTAATGTCCCACCTTCAGTTCATCCAGTATCCATGGACATGAAAAGCTTGAGGATGTATCCGTGTGCATTTATTATGGAGGAGCATCCAAAGCATTCTCTGTGTATACTGTTGTGCATGTGCTTACACACACACACACACACACACACACACACACACACACCACACACACATGGGTTTGGGGGGAGGAATGGATGAAGGGAAGTACAGAGAGAAATGGTATTGTAACAAGAATGAGCAAACTGCATTACTAGCTCCACCCTTCCATTAACTAGCAGCGTAACCTTGAATAGTCACCTCAACGCTGTACTAAAATGAGGGGGCATCACTAGATGTTCTTTCAGGTCTGATCAAATGTTAATCTTGATGATTCTTTAAGAATTATATTACTCCGTTTCATTCATTCCTTTTTCTCTCCTCTTTCTCTCTTCATTTTCAGTCTTTTTTTCTTTTCCTACTCTTTTTTCTTTCCTTCCTTCTCTCTTTCTTTCTTTACTTCCTTTTTTTTCTTTATGTCAATACCTAAACTGGTTCCTTATTTGAAGTGTTAAAAGGAGCCAAGCAAACCTGAAATGCAGTGCAATCCACACAACCCCCAAGTGCAAGAGCTGTGTCTTTTCGATTAGATGGCATGTGTACCTGCCCTCAAGGGTTTTAGATCTCATCATAATAGTATTATAACACTTCCTAATGATTACATTTTCTCTGATTCCCCAATATTTGGGAATTACATGTGTTGAGAACGTAAGAAGGAGAGATCATCATAAGCCAAAATAGCCTGAGAAGTCTTCTTGGAAGCAGTGTATGAAATACATAATATTTGAATTAGAAGTAAAGGGTAAGGAGGATACACTAGTTGACTCAGCAGAACACAAATGGACTACACAAGGTCTGCACAGCTTATAGGAAGACCTAGGGCAGGGTCACATTCTTGAATGCCCCTGTGGTAGCTAAAGCTGTCAGAGAACTGCAATGGGGAACAGTGCACACTGTGCAGAACCAGAGGGAAATGGTCAGGGCACTGCAGTAGAGAGCAGTGCACAGTGTGCAAGACCAAAGTGAAGTGGTCAGGGTGCTACAGTGTGGAACAGTGTGGACTTTAGGGAACTAAGTAACCCAACCCCAGCCTAAGGACTTAGGTTAAGTTCTTTAAATAAAATATTTATTGAGCCCTGACCAGTTTGGCTCAGTGGATAGAGTGTCAGCCTGGAGACTGAAGGTTCCCGGTTCGATTCCGGTCAAGGGCATGTACCTTGGTTGTGGGCACATCCCCAGATGGGGGTGTGCAGGAGGCAGCTGATCAGTGTTTCTCATCGATGTTTCTAACTTTCTATCCTTCTCCCTTCCTCTAAATCAATAAAATATATTTTTAAAAAATATTTATTGAACAAAACAAATAAGTCTTTAGGTGGGATAGGGCCATAGGAACAGCTTGTGATCTGCCATAGTTCTTTTTTTAGAAGAAGCAATGGAATAAAAATTATATTGCCTTCATAAAAAAATAAGAGAACTTAAGGTCTTTATGAATAAAACATGATGAAATTAAATCCCTTTTATGCTATCTGTCTCCTGGAGAATTTTCCATTGTCCTTGTACAATAATGTAAGTTATCACATTGGGGTTTTTGCTCTTCTATAAATAGCTCCTTCACCCAGAACCCAGGGATGACAGCCATTTTTTATTATTTAAGCATGTCTCCAACTATGAAAAAACCATTTCCAGGAAGTCCAAACTGCCCCAGCAATACTGCTGTCAGTTTGAAGCGCATATACATGCTGAGCAAACGTTGTAATAGAGAAGTTCTCTATGCTGAGCCTTTATCTGATTCAGCAAAAGAAGGGAAGACGAGAAAGAAAGCTGGCACCCTACAACTAAGAACAAATCTTGGCAGCCAGTGCTAAGGGTAATTACAAAAATCAGGAGCCAAAGGATTTGGTTGTTCCTCAGAGGGTCTCCAGGATGGCCAAGAGATAAACCAAACTGAGCTGCAAAGATGTGCATTGATAAACTGTGTTTACAGTTGACGTGAAATGTTTCTATAAATTCAATTAGGCCTTCAGTGAGCAACCTGGTGGAGGACATAGGAAGTGTTTGCCGTAACATTTTAGCATTTGCATTCTACAGTAAATTTATCACTAAATACAGAGCTAGAAGCAGAGAACTGGCCTGTAAGAACTGAATATTTCCAGTTATGTTGGCATGACCAAGGCCAGGACACAACCCGAGGCTCTGTCACAGCCCACCAAATGCCCCACTGCTGGCTGCATACCGCAAATCATGTTTGGCTGCACAAGACCCCAACAGTTGACCAAGCTCATGGCTGGGCTCATGACTGAGAGTGCATGTGACTAATAACAAATATGGATTTGCAAGAATCCTGGGCGGGCTTGTGCCCTTAGGTCAACCTTGAGAAACTAGGCACCCAGCCACCCAGGGCTGGGAGACTGCCTTGGCACCTGAGACCAGTCCTCCCATCATGTCCTGGAAATCTGCTTGCTAGCAGCCTCAGACTGACAGCCTCTCCCCGGAGCCTCCCAAAAATAAACATTAAACTAAAACAGAACATCACGCTGACCCAGAGTGAAGCTCCCTCCTTCCAGGGAAACGGTGTCTCCACATCCACCAGGAAAGAGGTGTCCTCACACGTGCAGTTAGTTAATCCAGGTCTCAGTTGGCTAATTTTGATAATACGTTCAGATTTCACCCCCCAGATTTCAGAGCCCATGGCCTGGAATAAAATAACTGTTCCGCCATTTTCTATCTGCAGTAGCTCAACTTTTTTCTGCTTCAGTTTCCCCATTTGCAAAAATAAAAAAACAGTACTAGTATTACCTTATGAGTGAACAGAGATAAAGCATCTGAAGCATTTAAAACAGAGTCTAAGATATAGTTAGTACTCAGTCTTTTCATCATCTTTCAGGGTTTGGCCAGGACTTAGTCTTTTGGAGAGATTGTGGCCACAAGTGTCTTGCAGCCCTGTTCTTGGTCATCCTTGTCTACAGTGCCCAGAAACTGTCCTCTCCAGCATCTGAGCCTCCTGTGAAGAAATGTTTCTGCTCCTTGGTCCACCTTGCCAAGCCTCCCTCCTGTCCAGACCTTTCTTCCATGCCCCCTAGAACCCTCTACTATAGGAAAAAATTTTTCCCAGTCCAACATCTGCCATCTTCTAGTATAATTTAAACATTTATATGAATGATGGTACATCCAAACCTCAAACCAAGGATTGCAACCTTAAGGGTCAACAAGAGCCAGGCAGGGAGTGTGGACAAACAAAAAAAGCCAGTCTGGCAGTGAAATGAGTCAACAATGGCAGTGCATCCACTAAGAGTGGTGGAGAGTGAGCTGACCAGAATGAATACCCCTAGGAGGAAGGGAGCCCAATCTCTGCACCAGCATGATATGCCACCTAACAATGCAAATTTCTGAAGAAAATAGAAATAGAAAATAAACATTGGCAACTATTCATTTTTTTTAAAAAAGCCAAACAGAATGTCGGCCAAATAAAATAAGTGTATAGGCCAAATTCTGTTCATAAACAGCCAGGTAGAAAATATTGCCTCACTCCGCCCCCACCTCCTAGGCAACATCTCTTTTTCCTGACTTTCACATCATCCCTACCCTGTCCTCTAGGTCTCGCTTTTAACCCCATATCCATCCAGTGAACTCTTACACATCCTCAAGATCTCACCTTAAACTTCATTCTCTGACTCCCCATTTTCTTTCACTAGGGTACTGTAACTTCTTATTTTTAATTTCTTATGTACATATCTATCTGAATTTCCCTCTAAGCTGTCAGCCTAATAAAATCAGGCACCTCATTTGCTTTATTCACCAACATATTCTCCTCATTCAGCAGAGTGCCTGACACATTGGAGATGCTCAAGAAAATGTGGCTGTGAAAAGAATCAAATAATAATGCATCAATCCTTGGTTTGTACTCTAATTTTAGTCCTGAGCTCCATATGCACACTAGGGTCCACTCACTATCTTCACCTAGACAGGCTCTCAGCTGCTAAAACATACAACAACTAAGGTAGTTTTAAAAACATGTCAACGCATTCTCCCTGTAAGACAGGTGGAGCTTCATGTCCTCCCTTTGATTACCGGCTAGATTTTTACTGCTACTAACAACAGAAAGCAGCAGGACTTTTGCTATGTCACTTCTAAGATTAGACTATAGAAAGAGTGTCTTAGTTTGTTCATGCTGATATAACACAATACTAAAGACTGAGTGTCTTATAAACAACAGAAATTTATTTCTTACAGTTCTGAAAGCTGGAGGTCCAAGATCGGGATGCCAACATGGTCAGGTGAGGGCCCTCTTTTGGGTTGCAGATTCCTCATAGTATTCTCATCTTGGTGGAAAGGAGTGAGGAAATTCTCCAGAACTCCTTTCATGAGGGCCAATCACCTTCCAAAGGACCCACCTCTTAATACCCTCACCTTGGAGGTTAGGTTTCAGCAAAGACTATGGCTTCCATTTGGGTTCAGGCTTTACATCTCTTTTTCCCTCTCTTCTTCCCTCATCACTTCCTTTTCCCTCTTTCTCTCCTTCCTCGTCTCACCCCCATCTCCTTCTGCCTCTCTCTTTCCACAGATACTTTGGGGCAGCCATGCTGTGAGAGTCCTAGGGTGATGTCCACATACCAAGAAGCGATCACCTCCTGCTAAAGCCATGTATCTGAGGTTGGAGGACATCCTCCAGATCCAGCCACATCTTTAGATAAAGCAGCCATTGCTGACAACTTAACTAAACCTCAGGAGACATGTTGAGCCAGAACCACCCAGCTGAGGTACTCCCTGATTCTTGACTTGAGAAACTGCAATAGAATAAATGTTTATTGTTTTAAGCCAGTAAGTTTCGGGATGCTTTGTTACACAGCAAGAAATAACTAATAAATCTTGAAAATGGATTCATTATTATCCTTCCTCTTCCCTCCCCCGCCCTCATTTCTAAACTTAATCCTTCTCTAAAGTCCCCTAGTTCTATTAATAGGCCAATCTTTTCAAATTACTAAGGATCCTATTTTAATCTCCTCCGTGATTCCTTGCACTCTTGATCTTCTCAGGAGTCAAGACATGTTTATAATGACAATGCAATACACTTTGCCCATTCCTCTCTCCATTCCCATTGCCATTTTCCAATCTCACAATCTCCTTACTCTTTACCTGATTTCTCTGACTCCTTCTTTTTTTTCTTTTCTGATGCATCAGTCAGACTTCTAAGTAAAATTTTATTCTAATAATAGGTCATTTTTCTAATAACAATGTTAATAGTTTTTCATTACTAAATGGAAGAAAAATCCAAATATCTTAGAATGAGATAGTCCAACTTGAATTCTCTTTCTAAACTTATACTCCATTAACATTTTTATATCTTCCAAGCTCATGCAGCAAACATTTCCAGAATAGTATATGGCTTATTGTTCCATTATCCATTGCAGCTTAAAAATTATCCTCAAAATTTATGACTTAAGCAACCACTTCTGTTAATCGTGATTCTACGGGTTAGAAATTTAGGATATATTTGATTGGCTTGTCTCTGATCCACATGATATCAATGAGGCTGAATAATCTATTTCGAAGGTGACTCCTTTGCTGCATGCCAGTCATCTATGTGCCCTTTGGCCTTCCTCTGCTCATGGCCTCACACTTTCCTGGACTCCTCCAATGACTTGGGTATTTCACAGCATTATGGTTTCAGAATATATCAGTTATTACCGTCTTTCATGGTGGCTATTTTTCAACAAGGAAGTTTTCAAGACAATCTTCCAAGAGATTCATGAAGACTCCTTGTGAGTTATTTGGGGAGTCATGCAGTAATCACCTCATTATTGAATGAGTTTCAGGGACAGTCCAGATTCAAGAAGAGAGAACTACACAAAGGTATGATCAAGGTGAGTGTGGTTCTCTGAGAGAGCAAATCTTTGAAGACTAACTGCCATTGTACTCTTTACCTCTGAAGGAACCCTTAGGATAATATGAAGATACTGGAAGGGGTCAGGAAAGAAAGATAATTGACAGTTATTAATACACACAGAAACTTGTCTTTCCCTTAGAACTCAGGAGCAAGAATTAGTAAAATGTGCTTATACATAATGTGCTGCCATTTATATTTTTATTAGAGGCTAGAAAAGCACAAGAAATTGGGAATAATTTTTTGAAATATAATTTGCCATAAAATTCACCTTTTGTGTTTTAGAAAATCAAATTGGGGATAGAAATATAGGAAATTTATTCAAGGTACACACCATGTACACTTAATTCACCCAACCACATGCCATCTCTGCAAAGTAAAATTTAATTTTAGATAGTAATTCTCCAAACCTAATCTATTTATACTTTAAATAGAAATTGGACCAACATTTTTCTATCTATTGCTAATCCAAACCTAATTACTCTTAATACCCAAATGAGTCCCTGCTCATCCATCAAGTCTTCTAGGAATACCCCCAGCTCACCATGATTCTTTTCCTTCTTGGAACACATGGATCCATGTGTTATTCTCACAATAGGTTATAAATCATTTAGCATTGTTGTCTTGTGTTTTAATGGAATCAGAAAAAAATGTAGAGCTGAAATGGCAATGAAACATTATCTAAACCAATTATTTTATTTTCAGATGGGGACAGGAAAGCTCAACATGAAGTTGAGTGACTTAAGCAAGGTCACACCAGTAACAAAGGACAGAGTTGATTTCTAAATTATTTCTCCAATGCTGTGTCCCCAACAGAGCATGTATGTATATCCATCTTGTTTTTCTAAGAAGGGTCAAAATCTCTTCAAGAGTTAAAACACACCTCCTCTTTTTGTCTCTGACATGGCACCTAACAGTGTAAACAGTAGGAGCTCAATGTGCACTCTGTGATATGGAGGATGAAAGATAAGGTTTCATTCAGTCCAGTTATAAAGTTAGTTTAAAAGAATGGTGCTAGAGTTAAATCATGTTGCTAGCATTCTCTGGGACAGCTAAGGGAGACTAAAGATCCCTGAAAATTGAATAAAATAGAGTCTAAACAGAAAAAATGGCCTGCTCACAAGATGGTCTATGTCAGGTGAAGAACACAGCCTCTCCTTTGCATCCATGGTGATGGCAGTCACCAAAATGCAGCTGTGCCTGGCAGTCTGGAGGTCCAAAGATGAAAACCCCATGGAACATTACGCAAACAGACATGGGGTGCTCTCAGAAGTATCTGGGAGATGCTTGGGGTAGGATTTCCCAAAGCAATTCCATGGATTTTTGTTGAATTACAATTAGAGTTACAAAATATTATGTTCTAGATATGGCCTCATAACCATGATTTTCTGTGTCCCTCTTTTACTGTCGGTAGTGAATACGGCTTTCAAACCATTAATACTAGGACTGCTTGAATATCTGGTATGTAGCAGGACCAATTCTTTCATGCCAGAACCTGTTCTGATGGATCATTTGCCTATTATTACAATCTGGTGACAATGACCCATCTTTCAGTCACTTACCATGTTAGGTCCTATATTATGGTATCTGTGTGTTTTGCTTATCCTGTGAGATGAATGACACAGCACAGCACCTTCAATGGGGCCCCGCAGATTGAGGGATTCTCAGGAATCTTTGTTGAGACAGTACAGTTCAAGTCCTGGCTCTGAACTCAAGTTCTGTGTGACTTTGAGTTAGTTTGTAACCTGTCAGCACTAGTTTTCTCCTCTGAAAAATGGGATAATAATACCTCCCTCATAAATTTGCTGTTATGATCAAATGAGAAAAATGCATGCAAAACACAGTGAATAAAGCATAGAACTCAGTGAACAAATGAAGCTGCTGTGAATTGGGGCATACTGTCTGTTCACCAGCCATCTCTCCCACCTCCAGGCGGATCAGATTCCACAGAATTGTAAGGGCTGAGAACATTTCCGGCTCCCTGACACCACGGCTCAGAGATGGGAACCATTACCAACTTAACAACTCATGTTAGCATAAACCCCTCAACTGCACGTACTGTGAGGGACATACTCCTGGTCCTCACATAAGTCCACAGCTGTCACGCAATGAAGGAAAACCACTCAAAACATGTTTCCGACATGAGCCCACATGTTGGCTGAAATATTCAGCAAAGCTCTATTAGGGAGACATTTCTGTAAATCCTGCCAGAAAGGGGATCAAGGAACAGAGCCCAGGGAGGGACACTTTTTTAAAATATATATATATTTTATTGATTTTTTACAGAGAGGAAGGGAGAGGGTCAGAGAGCTAGAAACATCGATGAGAGAGAAACATCTATCAGCTGCCTCCTGCACACCCCCACTGGGGATATGCCCGCAACCAAGGTACATGCCCTTGACTGGAATCGAACCTGGGACCCCTGAGTCCGCAGGCTGATGCTCTATCCACTGAGTCAAACTGGTTAGGGCGGGAGGGACACTTTTGATTCTTCATGTCACATGCTGGACCCTTATTCCCGCAGTTCAGAGTTTCCAGAATTCTCACTTTTTACTTCCTTCTCTTCATGAAGGATTTTTTTTCCTTTTCCCCACTGCCCCAGAAAGGCCCTGAGCAACCTTGAGAAAACGAACTTCCTGCCGGGGCTTTTGGGAATTGAACACAGAAAGGCTCTTGTAGTTGTTATGTTTCTTCTGGACCAGCCAGCGTCATGGTGCTGGCAGCAGAGCTCTGCTGCACCAGACCACTGGGCTCTCCAGAAATGCTTTCCTCGGTGGCTTAACATGCTTAGCCACTCTAAGCTGGTAGTTTTCCAGATGACTTGAGGTTTTGAAAGCAAACAAAGCAGTGAAACTGCTTCAGCCACTGAATTCTTCCTCAATACATTGGAAATGACAAAAGGCTGCCACATACAGCAATCTGAATTTTGCAGACACTTTCATTGTCCATATAAACTCATTAGATGATCCCAATTTCATTGGAGACCAAGATCAGCTCTGCACTGGGTATAAATAAACACACAGGAAGCCCCTTTTTCTTAAGCCATAACCAGATAATACTATTACTGTGGCATTTTGTGGCGTATGGGAACTTTCACAGCTATTAAACTCATGTGATGTCACAACCAGTCTGTCAGGTAGGGCAGGTGTTATTATCTCCACTTATAGATGAGGACAATGAGGCTCAGGTCTTGCCCAATGTAAGAGAACTAGTATAAAGCAGAGCTGAAACTAACTTACATTTCCTCCTCTCAAATGCAATGCCCTCTCCAGTACATCACAGTGGCCAGAAGCTCAGACTGAAACTCATATGCCTGCAGATAATATGACCATGTCATTTATAACCCTTCATTTGTTATCTGTAACTCCCTCTGTCACCCCCACTAGTCCCAATTTTTGATAATTAGATACCCAGTGTTTTGTTCACACTGATTTAAGGGAGATAGTAAGGGCTCCTTTAATCTTAGATATAAATCTCTAGCAAGCCTAATTACACACTCCCCATATTCTTTCTTTTAAGCTCAGAGACACAAACTAATTCCTCTTAGGTGAGCATGGGATTAGGGCCTGGTCTTGTCAGACATACACAAACATGGAGGGCAGGGGACTACACAGCATCTAAAACAGTTACGAAGAGAACTGATGTGATTCTTCAGGGCAGAGAATGTCTTTACCAGAGAGTCAGACACGATGAGATGTTTCATTATTTTAATATGAACTTCTCTTCTATTGTGGATGAGACGTCTCCTGGAAGGCACATGACCTTTGGAGCTGAAGCAACTCAGCCTAGTGTTAATTAACTACCTCTTCCTGCTTTCCCCACCCAGTCCCTGCCTGAGGCTGGGCAGAGGCCATGGGACCTTCAGCTAGCCAGTTTCCTTGGACCCTTGAGAAATTCAGACACGTTAATAAGCAAATAAACCACAGCCGATAAAACAAATGTAACTGAAGGTGTTTTACCTCTTAAATAAACTAATAAGCCTAAGGTAAGCTTCTTCCCGTTTAAGATTTCACAGTGGTCAAGACTATACACAAATACTATATTCAAATGACCATAGTAATTTAAAAAATAATAAAGCCCTGGCTGGGTTGGTTGGAGCGTCATCCCCTACAGCGAAAGATTGCAGGTCCGATCCCCAGTCAACCAATCGATTTTTCTCTCTCACATCCATGTTGCTCTCTCCTCTTCCTCTCTCTCTAGAATCAATAAAACATATCCTCAGGTGAGGATTAAAAATAATGATGATGATGATGATGATGATGATGATGATGATGATAAACATTGTTTCTAGTTATGGAGCACTTACTCTTTGCCAAGAACTGCTTTATGGACCTTATCCCTAGTTCTCATAATAATCCTGAGAAGTGGACAGAATGATCGTCACATGGCAGATTAGGAACCTGGAACCAAAGAGGTTAAGTAACTTTCCCACAGAGACACCTCTGATAACTAGCAGTGTTCCCAAGACCCCATCCTTCCACTCAGGCATATTCTTGGCAGTGGGAATGGGTGTTTATGGCTGCCGCGATAATTTGAGGTGTGACTAGCCTACTCAGCTGGCAGAGGGATACAGGTGCTAGTGGCATAAAACAGAAGTAAGGTAGGTGGCTGGCCCATTAACAATCTTAGGATCTCTTTCTAGCACAAGATTCAGTAATGATCATGTTTGGGGAGAGTGACAGGAGAGAGTGGGGATCATTCATACCATTTATTTGATTAAATTAACCTACTTTTTATTTCCAAACTGCAGTATCAGTAGCCCTTACAGATAAGAGAAATGAATAGATCAAAAAAGATATGTTTACCCCTGGATATATCCCAGAGGTCTCTGGAGCGAAGGTGACATTCAATCCCCTCGATAATTTTTAAGATTCTTTAGAAACATTTTTTTTTTCCTGTGGATATAAAACCAAGGTCATAAAATTTCTGAGTGGATGAAGAAACTGAAATACAATCTGCAACTCACCATCTGGCATCTGCTTAATAATGAGTCTAGGGGGAGGGGAAGAGAAGTTGAATTTTAAAAAATTTCCCAGATAAACCAACCTGATACAGAAATCCTGTATCTAGCATCTATGCCACTGGAATCTGTGGAATAATGGCCACTTTATTTCTGCCTGGCAGAGTGGAAAGTGGATGGAAGGACCTTTGATTCAATTTTAGCTCTGGTTCTGACCAGTTATGAGATATTGGACAAACTGCCAACACTCACCTCAAAGTCTATATCAATACAACAGAAAAATTTATTAGATTTACCGCCCCCAACATTAACATTTTTACATTTACAAGTAGAGCCAGAACTCTATAGGGATAAAATTCTTGTTTCTAACTAAAGGCCTGGTGCACAAAAACTTGTGCACTGCAGTGGGGGTGGCGGGAGGAGTCCCTTAGCCCGGCCTGTGCCCTCTCATAGTCTGGAACCCTCAGGGGATGTCCACCTGCTGGCTTAAGCCCACTCCCTAGGTGATTGAGCCTAAGCTGGCAGTCAGGCATCCCTCTGGCAGTCCAGGAGCCCTCAGGGGATGTCCACTTGCCAGCGGGGAGCAGTTGGACAACCTTAATGCTGCTGAGGAGGCAGGAAAGGCTCCCACCACCACCGCTATATTGGCAGCCGTCAACCTGGCTTGTGGCTGAGCAGAGCTCCCCCTGTGGGAGTGCACTGACCACCAGGAGAGGCTCCTGCATTGAGTGTCTGCCCCCTGGTGGTTAGTGTGTGTCATAGTGACCAGTCATTCCCAGTGGTTCTGCTATTAGAGTCAATTTGCATATTATCCTTTTATTATATAGGATCTTTGTCAAGGAGGTGAGGTCAAGGCATCTCAGTTGGAACATGAGTCCAAGTGGATGGGTACTAGATAGTGTTATAGGATACAAAGATTTTTCTAAAATGAATGTTTCTAAACTTTAGAGTGGAGAAGGACAGCAGGTAATAAATGAGAGGAAGACAACCACAATCAAGGGAATTATTAGTATTTAGGGGCTACTA